>JAULBS010088450.1:0-14811 GCA_032355785.1 Symmetromphalus regularis | reverse complement strand
TTGTTTATGTATATTTTATTTAGATTTTCTGACAGCTTGATGCATGAAGACCAAGATGAAACAATAGTGCTTGATATGGCTACTGGTGATGCTAACCATCTCGTTAAGTTCTTCAGGAATCGGGGTCAGTTGTCAGATGCGATGATGACGGCACAGGTTGCATGTGAAGGATTACTACCACAACTTGGTGCAGTTAAAAACACTGTAATGGTCAATGGATGTCCTTCGTCTTCTGACAAAAATACGCTGTAAGTTGACAATAATAAATAGTCCCCTGAAAATCAAAATGTTATAACTACCATAATTGTTTTATTTCAGAAAAAATAGTATATATAGTTGTCTATAAGTCAAGTTGTTTCCATCATAAAATAATTTAAAAAGTTGAGGTCTTGAGTGATTAGTATAACAGTAGAAAGTGTCGGTTGTGATAAATGTTACATGTGGATTTAATTTTATATTGTTTAGTTACAAATTCAACTGAGGATAAATTTGAAAACTAATGACATAAAGGAACCAAAAGAATGACATCAGCCTTCTAGTGATTGAGTATGTTCTGTATGAGAAATGATTTAGTGTGAAATTAAGTGTATTTTGTCACTTTCACGTTTTGATGTAATATATATAGTGACAGGGATGTTTTGCCAAAGTTATGAATCACTAATTAAACAGGTAAGTGATGAGCATACCAGATATTGTTCTTTGATCCATGTTAGTTCAGTACATCAGTGAGTTGATCCAGAATCAGTGCATACACCATTATAAACACTGGAAAGACAGCACTATTGTCAATACTTTAACATTTTTAGGTTACTACAATGATCCAGTGTAGGCAAAGTTTACTGTATTATGCAGTATCTCATAGTATATAGGCGGGTCAATTTATGCACAAATACACTCACCCCTAAAAAATCTAACAAAAGGTTTCTCAGTGTTTTTGTGATCTATGGGATGCATTCAATGGCAGGAAAAATGTCTACCAAAATCTGACCCCGGGAAAGGGGTTAAAACTGGATCAAATCCAAGATGGCCGCTAATGACTCTAAAACGAAGGAAATTGGCATAGGTTTCTTATGATTCGGCGTAGAACAGTAACTGTTGTTTTATATCTATACAAAGGTTTTAAGTGTCATGGAATTCACTGGTACATACATATCAGTAGTGGATCAAGAGGGTGGTTCAGGGTGTCCAGACCCCTCTTTCTAGTACTTTAAAAACAAAATAAAACAATTTCCAAGTCCAAGGCCAGATAGGGTTTACGTACACCACCACGCCTCACAACTCTACTACACCATGTTTTTAGCAAGCCCAAAGATGTCCTCAACATGAAATCAACTGGTAACAGTAAAAAATTTGGAATCTACTAGTACTATCCATATTTAGCTAATATTGAGATGTACCTTAAAAATTATAAGTGTTTGACGACGTCATGCAAAAATCTGTACGCTTGCTATTCTCTTCACCATAATGCCAACAAATGGTTTAGGGACAATTATTATATACCAAATGAAAGCTTATAAGCTGCTGGTTATTATGGTATATAGTATTATAGAATTGGTGCAATTAATCTATGACTAAATCATCATTAAAAATCACACCCAATTTCTTATTTTGGCAGCCAACAAAATACCTCAATTTTTATGATATTTTCTTTTTAACAAAAACACATCAACTGTAACTTATATATTTACTGGCTCCTTTTATTCTGCATTAACATAGCATTATTTTGATACCAAAATCACCCACCTAGCGTTAAAACTTAATGAGATATCATATTTTGAACATTACCAGGTATATCAAATATTGCTATTGCGATGCATGATATTACCGACATAGTCCCTGGGCTAAAGCGAGTCTCTATGCACACACTATAATACTTCATGAATGGTAGGATTTTGTTCCATCTGTTAAAGATAATTATTTTGTAGCAAATTAGTCATCATTTAACTTCCTTTTTTGTGGTGGAGGTGGTATACCTATGGCTATGTCTGTGGTCAATTATAAGATAAATATTTATTAATTGACTTTTACTTAATTAATCTATACCACAAATGGTACATATGAATAGAATGGAATATAAAACAATATAATAGCATTTAAAGTTATGTGCTGACTAGCTTATAATAACAATTGTCATTTTTATGTTAAAAATGTTACATGTTGTTTTCATGATTTAATGTGACTGACTATTTTAAGCTATAACTCAACCAAATTTTTAAATATCACTACATGTGACATACCTTACAAATATGCAGCATATTAACCATCTGTTAAAACATATTTGAGTAAAATATTGACAATAGTGGCAAAGATATCACCATTTATGTATCTCTACACACACAAACACCTCCCCCCAATGAAAAATACAATAAATTGTACTATAAAGATTATTTAGACATTTTTACTTAATTAATCTATACCAAACTTGGTATACCTAACCACAATGGAATACAAAGCAATATAATTGTATATAAAGTTACTTGTAAATGAATAAAAATTGTCATTTTTAAGCAAAACAATGTTCCATTTTCTTTTCCGAATAATAAGGTGAGTGTCTATATTTACCTATAACTTGACTACTTTTTAAAGTATACCCATATATGACATATCACACTAAAGACCTGCATATTAGTCATCTTTCAAAAAAGATCGGAGTAAAATCATCACAACAATAGCAAAGATATTGTCATTTATTTATCCCTACCCCAAAATGAAAAATACTAACAGATGTGCAATAAAGATTTATAAATCAAAATTTACTTAATTAATCTACACCATTAATTGTACACATAGTTAGAAGGTAACATATCGAAATATGATTGCTTTTAAAGTTAGTTGCTGACTTGCAAAATAATAACAATTGTAATTTTTAAGTGAAACAATGTTCCGTTTTCTTTTCTGATTTAATAAGATATCTTTCTTTACCTATAATTCGGCTATCTTTTAAAATATGCCTATATATGACATATCAGACTAAAAACAAATCTATATTATTCATCTTTTAAAAAACATCTTAGTAAAATCATCACAAAGATAGCAGAGATATAGTCATTTATTTATCCCTACCCAAACAATAAAACAAATATTTATATTTGGGGTAGGGATAAATAAATGTTTATATCTCTGCTATCGTTGTGACAATTTAAATCAGATCTTTTTTAAAAGATGACTAATATGCAGGTCTTTAGTGTGATATATCATATATAGGGATATTTTAAAAGATAGCCGAGTTGTAGTTAAATATAGACACCTTATTAAATCGGAAAAGAAAATGGAGCATTGTTTTGCTTAAAAATGACAATTTTTATTAATTTGCAAGTAAACATGTAACTTTATATACAATTATATTGCTTCGTATTCCATTGTGGTAATGTGTACCAAGTTTGGTGTAGATTAATTAAGTAAAAGTGTATTTATAAATCTTTATAATACAATTTATTTTATTTTGCCTTTTGGGGGTAGAGATACATAAGTGGTCATATCTTTGCCACTATTGTCAATATTTTGCTCAAATATGTTTTAACAGATGGTTAATATGCTGCATGTTTGTAACGTATATCACATGTAGTGATATTTTACAAATTGGTTGAGTTATAGCTAAAAATAGTCAGTCACCTTATTAAATCATGAAAACAATATGTAAAAAATTTTAACATAAAAATGACAATAATTTTTATTATGTTCAAGTCAGCACACAACTTTATATGCAGTCATATTGTTTTATATTCCATACTATTCATGTCTACCATTTTTGGTATAGATTAATTAAGTAAAAGTCAATTAATAAATCTTTATCTTATAATTAACAAAAATCATGACTTTAATGATAGACTTAGCCATTGGTATATCCCTACTCCCCCATCCCCACCACAAAAAAGGAAGATTAATTGATAACTAATTTGCTACAAAATAGTATCTTTTAACAGATGGAAAAAAAATTGTACCATTCGAGAAGGATTATAGAGTGTGTGTGCATGGAGACTCGCTTTGGCCCAGGGACTATGTTGGTAATATCATGCATTGCAATAGCAATATTTTATATACCTGGTAATGTTCAAAATATGATATCTCGTTAAGTTTTAGTGCAATGTGGGTGATTTTGGTATCAAATGAAAGCTATGATAATGCAGAATAAAAGGAGCTAGTAAATGTATAACTTACAGTTGATGTGTTATTGTTAAAAAGAAAATATCATAAAAATCCTTGATGGAGCTGTTGTGAATATATAACATCACCATATTTGGTAGCCATCTTGGATTCATAGTACTCTGGTTTTAAAAAATAATAAATGAGCACATTGCATTCCTTGGTCCTAATATGTTTCATAAAAAGAAAATGTAATTGCCTTATGTCAAATGATAGCGCACTGCACACTTATTGGCATTGACAGCCTTCACTCTTGATTATTGATCACCATCTTGGATTTTTGGTGTTCACAGGCTTGGTCAAAATTGTATTGTCACCAATGAGTTGCTCAACACTTAAAACCATATAATTTAAACAAGAATTATAGTTCAATACCAAAATTTTAAGCAATTTACTTAAGTTTTACTGATTTTCATGGCTGACTGCAGCCATCTTGGAACTGACCCAGTTTTAACCCACTTCTAGGGATCAGATTTTGGTAGACTTTTTTTTCTGTCATTCTGGCAGAAAATCAATAACAGACCTTTTGTTAGAATTTTTTACTGGTCGGATGGTATATTGACATGGCTAAGACTAGAATAATCACATCAGCAGGAGCATGGTTTTTGCACACTGGATAAATCTTGTAACAGTAAAATCTGCCCCATTTTGAAATATTTCGTGGAAGAGGTGATCATTTTATTTTCGTCAAAATCATAAATGTCTGTAAGGATTGCTTCGTACGGCCATAAGCTTGTGTAATTTAAAAAAATCTGGAAGGTTTATTGGAAAAACGTCCATTGAGGCAATGAGGCAACTGCCTCACTAGATTTTTTTGCAGAAATTTTTTTATTGTGATTAATATTATTAATATTATAAAAGTTGATTCGCTTGGCGAGTTGCCTGACTAGAAAAAAGATCCAAGCTTTGCCAATGATCAGCCAACTTAATAATGTAGTAGTGATTTACCTAAATGCATGTTTTGATTTTGACTGTTTGTACTGTGATGTCACTAAATTAATATACATGTATATTTATCTGTCTTTGTAGAAACATTCATTAACTGACCTTCAGTGGCATTGTTAATATGCTAAACAAATTAAAAACTTTTCACTTTATTTAATTAAATATGCAGTATGGATAACTAATATTTAGGAATTAAAAGAAACTGGAGTACAAGGGCGAAAATCCTTTCCTGAAAGTGCGGGGGACGGAACCTACCCTTGCCCAAAAAGTGGGGGGTGGGGTGGATCATCCCAATGCCCCCATCCTCCCCCCTCCCCCCAATGATTATAGACCACTTGTGTACTTCGGTATATTTGCACTAAGACGACATGGTTGAAAGTGTTACATAGATACAATAAAGAGAAATACTGGTAAAGATTATTATTTAGGCATTTTAATTTCACTTAAAATTTTCAGTTTTTCTAAGCAAAAAGTGAGGGGATAATTATATAGATGTCCCCCCTCCCCCTGTCAAAATAGTTATTTATGCCCATGCTGGAGTATATTCAAAACAATAAAACTGTTTGGGTACCATGCATTGTCCTTTAAATTGCATATCTGCACAAATATACACTCAACAGGTAACTTGATAAATATATATTTTGTTAATTCAGATCTCATGGAAAAATTTATGAAATTTTGTCATGTTTGTTAACAGTGGTAATTGTGTGTATGCACTTCATTCCAGTTCTTTTAAGTTTATTCAGTAGGATTAAAATCTGATGAATATGGCTGCTGGTCAGTTTAAGTTTTAGGTGTATTATGCAGTAAATAATCAAATAATTCTGATTGCTTTAGTGTTTGTTTCTTTAGGATGTAAATTTGATTGCTGGTAATTATAAAACACTCTATGCTATATCAACAATATTTTATGAATCAAACATCCTAAAAATTGATCTGACATTCAGTTTGCATTAAGTATAACATTTTCGGTTATACAGTTAACTTATAATCTTATAACCATGTGGCTTAGTTTTTACCTGCTCAAAACCTATTTTCACTTTTCATCAACTGACCATATGACATTTGAACCAAACAAAAACAAAATTACATAGACATTTGTAGTTTTCATTGCAGGGCTGGCACAATCTTGGTGATAATGAAAGCATTTGCCCCACTACCCCAATAATCTGTGGCAAACGTTTTTTTCTTGTAAATACAATATATCCATTGAAATGGTATAGTAAATTCGAAATTATTATCTCAGGTTTCTTTTTTGTTTCAGAACAGATTTTTAAAAATGTATTAAATACTTTTGCTAACATTTAACATTGTTCTTAAGGATTTTATGTTTATTTTTATTTTTTCAGTTTCCTTGTTTAACATTGACAGTGCTACATACAGTATTAAAGAAAATCAGCTTTTAGTTATTACGATCCATCGCAAACAGCCTATTGGTGAAGTTCCGGTCACTGTTAATTTTGCTCTTAATCATGAAACTACAGAAGCAGCTGACTTGGGTATAGTTACAACTAGTGTTGATTTTGCTGCAGGCGAGGCAACAAAAAAATTTACAGTTCCTATTTTGGATGATCAGGTGAGTTTAAATATTATTACATAACTTACATACGTTGAATTGTTGATGAAAACAAAATTAAATTCTGAAGTGAAAAATAACCAATTTCACATTTTACATTGAATATAGTATTATAAATTAATTGTTTAAAGTTAATTTAATAAAATAATTTAATTATGTTATACAATACAATATGATGTGAATTTCAGTTTGTGTTCCATGCAATTTCTTTTTTGTATGACCTAGGCTCAATGGTGAACTGGATGTTCATTAGCAAATAAAAAAATGATTCTCAAAACTTTTTTTTAAATGCTCCTTACAATTTTGGAAATATAGAAGAAGAATTTAAAAATTCATTCATTGTTTCCTGAATAAATGATTGACAGTTGTCTACAAAAGCATGGGTTTTGGTTGTTTTTCTACTCATTTTCATTTTTAAAATCAAAGAAAGAATCCATTGCTTTCAATATATATATATATATATATGACCATAAACTTGCTATGTTTACTAAAAAATCTCAAAATTATTTCAACACCAGAATGGATATTTTTATAACTCATTGAGTCATTCAGGTATATGTGACATTATTAAATAACATGATTGTATGTCAATATCTAACAGTATGGAACAATGCGGGAGCAAACAAACTTCATTCCATAAAGCCAGTCTTGGGAGATTGGCAGTCCTCCTACAGATGGTCACGAAGGGATGACGTTATCTTGTGTCATTCCGTATTGGCCATACATATTTAACTCATATTTTTATTTTGAACAAGGACCCTCCTCCTCAGTGTAAGCACTGTCAGTGTAGATTGATGATGCGGCATATTTTGGTAGAGTGTCCTCACATTGCTCAGGCTATGACAGATGTTTTTGAAAGTGAGTGTGTGGTGGAATCGTTTAGGTTCCATCCACAACTCATCATTAATTTTTAAAAGAAAACTGGTTTTTATTATAAATTTATTTTTCTTTCATAGTTTTATTGAATTTGGTTTTACCATAGTTATATATTTAACATTGTTTTATTTATTATAGGGTTTTAAATTTTTTATCATAATGATATGCATGTCATTCTTTAATATATATATTTCTATTTCTGTTGTATATATTAAATAATATAAATCAGCACTTTACACTGATTTTAATTTTTTTTTTTTACATCTAACCAATGTGTGACCCCCAATAGCCAATGTTTATTTTTGTGCTGGGGGAGGGGGTCGTTAAACAATCAATCAATGAATAACTTATAAATTATCACTTAAAATGTAGTTTGTTTTATTTAATGATGCCTCTAGTGCATATTGATTTTTATCTTATCATCGGCTATTGGATGTCATTCTGATATGTACATGTATTCAGAAGAAACCCGCTGCTGCTACATAGGCTACTCTTTCTGATAAGCAGCAAGGGGTCTTTTATATGAAAAATTGCCCAAACTTCATATGGGTCCACTGTGAAGGATTGATCTGATGACCAAATGGTTCACAGACACGCTACCGTTTGAGCTACACCCCGCTTAAAATGAGACCTAAAAATAAATTTCATTTTTCTTGGAACAACCTAAAAGAAAATTGGGTTGTGTCATTTTATTTTCACAACTGGCCCCAATGGTGCGGTGGTTAAGCTGTCAGACCCATGGCTGGAAGTTACTGGAATCAAATCTTAGTCGGGGCATAGGGTTTTTTAATCTTGATACCAGCTCCAACCAAGAGTTAGTGCTCTTCAAGACTCTGTGAGTAGGGTTATGTCATTTACACTGACCAGTGGTCCACAATTGGTTTATCAAAGGCCATGGTATGTGCTGTGTTGTTAGTGGGAAAGCACATATAAAAGATCTTTTGCTGCTAATCGGAAAGCAGTGGGGGGTTTCCTCTAAAGATCATGAATCGTAAAATGCCATATGTTTGACATCTAATAGCTTTGCTGAATAAACAATGAGCTGGGGTGTTGTTAAAGAAACAATCCTTTCCTTTATTTTCACATTCTACTAATTTTAAATCCTGAAAAACAAAGACATTTGAAATACTGTATAAAAATACTGTCAGGACTTTTTTGAGTGAGGGTTGGGTAACCATTTATATAATTTTTTAGGTCTATTAATGTATTTAAAATATGTATATTTTATTTTACACCAGACTGATGAAGCAGATGAGACATTTTCTATTACTATACAACCTGTAGCAGATGTATATGGTGTTGATACCACTGCATCTACTACTGTCACCATAGAAGATATTAATGGTAAGATATTTTTATTTACTATATCAGTTGAAGCAAATGTGTATGGTGTTGATACTACATAATCTACTACTGTCACCATAGAAGATAATGTTAATATATTTTTTTATTAATTTAATACATCATCTTTAGTAGTTATTCTATGTTAATACCAGTAAATATTTCTTGTCACATAATATTGAACTAAGAAGCTTTATCTTGCCTCCATGTAAAATTCTTTAAACCCATTGGTTGTTTGCCGTTGGACAAAACCCTTATATCCCTATAACAAGCCTGGAAATAAGTACTCGGTCACGGACATTGTCCGGTACAAAATTGTCATTTGTCAAGCTTTGACAGTCACAAATTTAAAATTAGCGGTCATTTTGTCTGACACAAAATCAGTTTGATGCTGTACGATTAAAATGAACGTTTTCAACAAAACCGTAGCCTCCAATCACTTGTAGTTCTGTTGATATCTCATATTCAACCCCTCCGACTTTTGAGAAAATGCTTGTTAGAACACAACATTCCAGTACCTTATGTACAATTATTTTCGCGACTAAAAAAATTGCATTTGAGCTTTCATTTTACATTTACCAATCTCTTTTGAGTTACAGTTTCATTTATACGCTTTGACATTATCTGCATACTATCCACGTGTTATATATATTTCCGATAAGACATGTTATCAATTGAACTCATGCATGATGCAACTCTTTAGACAAATAGTATAATTTATTGATTGTAGTCTCAAGTTTCCAGTCAGATTAACTAAGAACATTCATAATTATTGATGAATAATCACATATAATCTTTGTAAAAACAAAGAAATCTGAAATCCGTGTTTGTACAAAATGTCGATAACTTGTTGAATGTATTATGAATTTACAGTACAGCGTTGATAGCCAAACCGGAAATAACTTCTTGCATATTTGAATTCTCGGCACTATCCACATTTTCGTGGTACATTTTATTTGCACATTTTTGGGGGGTGTATAAGGAGTACTTTCCTGAAATGGGTAAGTGACAATTTGGTACAAACAAATGCGTTCATGTGGTTGAAACATGAAGAAAATTTGAAAGTTGAATGTGATGAGGTGTGCAATAACAAATCCACTTTATTCTTTAAAACTAATATTTATTTATTTCAATATTATTATTAAATTTTATAAATTTCAATTTAATTAGGTGACAGGTACGTTTTCGTTTTTGACCAGCACAAATTGACTGACATTTGACATTGTGACAGGCATTTCTCAAAAAATTATTTACAGGCTTGTAGGCTACTTTTTCCAGTTAGCAATAAGTGCATCTAATTCTTTACATATATCCACTTTCTATATGTAAATGATAGGAGAGCATACATATATATATACAGCGTATGATCTTTGTTAAATTAGGCTGGAATGAGAAACAACTCTGCTGTTTGAGCTAAATTATGCTTGTTCTGGTGCTCAGAAACACAATTATTTTGTCTAGGCCTTAAAGAAACAGCAAGCACTATGAGTAACCCAACACATATAATAGTGTTGTGATAATGAAGATGATATAATTTATTTATGTCCTATTTCTAATTAGGGTTCAAGTACATTGTTCTGCAAATGTAACTTATTTTCTTCTTATTTTTTGTGCAGCAATGCCACTAGAGTACATTCATTTATTAATTAGAAGCTACTGAATGTCAGACATTCAGTAGTTTTAATACATAATCATTGTTAGCTAGCCTATGATGGATTTTAACTACTATCTTCAACTCGAGTTTGGAGGGGGATCTAGCTCAAATGGTATAGTGTTCACCTGTAAAGCTGTCAGATCGATCCTTCTTAGTGGACCCATTTGCAGTTTGCGTTATTTTCCATTCCAACCAGTGGTCCATAACTGGTTCATAAAAGGCCATAGTATGTGCTGTCCTGACTGTGGGATGGTGCATATAAAAGACTCCCTGCTGCTTATCAGAAAGAGTAGCCTATGTGGTGGCAGCAGGTTTCCTCTAAAGACATACATGTATATATCAGAATGACTATATGTATGACATCCAACAGCCGATGATAAGATAAAAATCAATGTGCTCCAGAGGCGTCGTTAAATAAAACAAACTTTACTTTTTGGAATTGTTACTTGTCTGTTAGTCCCGTACACAGGGACTGGCTTCAGTGACCTAGAGGTTAAGCTGTCGATCTCACGGCTGGTAGATACTGGGATCAAATCTCAGTCCAGACATGGGATTTTAAAAACTCAATTCCTGCTTCAACCCGGAGCGAGTGCTTTGTAAAGGCTCAATAGGTAGGTCCAGAGATCTTGTTTATCAAAGGCCATGTTATGTGTTGTCCTGTCCGTGGAAAATTGCATATAAGATTCCATGCTGCTAATCGGAAAGAGAAGTCTGTGTGGCAGTAGTGGGTTTCCTCTAAAGACCACGAGTCACAGAATACCGTATACGTAGCTGCTGAATAAACAATGTACTAAGGAGACGAACGTTAAACAAACAATCCTTTCCTTTTCTATTACACAGGTTAATGTAGGTCTGCAGCCTTCAAAATTTGCAGCAGCAATTAATAATGTAAAAGCTGCCTTAAAACTGGTAATCTGTGGCAGCTTTGTATTATTGCAAAAATATAATGTACATTGTAGTACATGCAAGATAATTTTCTTAAATTTGACATTGTGGAACCATAGTAAAAGGATTTTACAATAGTAATTAAAGTCCATCACAACATTGTCTGCATTTCAACGGCTGGGTCTAGAAATAATTATTTATCGATAATGTACAGTCAATCACTTTTACCCTGTTCATGCAGGTCACACCCATTATTAAGGGTAAGACGTTGGCTGATCTCTACAAGAGATCTCTTACAAATATAATATTGATTGTACCTCTTAGTTTGGGTGTCAGGTGTTCTAAACAAACCATGAAATGAAAGCTGCGCTATGTGGTTTTGATCATATATGTTCTTTAGAACCTCTCTGATGGTCACACCCATATGACAATGGCACTGCTCATCAAATAGGGGTGTGTACAATTTGCTCAAATTACATGCAGATAAATTGTATCCAGGGACATTGGAGCTGGGGAGGGAGGGCTGTAGCCCCCCAATAATTCCCATCAATATGTTCCTTATTCATCATTGAATTATTAACTGGCAAATTCTGATGTTCCGAAATGGGAGCAGCCCGCCCCAATATGAATTTTGTTCCGACGCCCCTGGTATCATATTAATTATTATGTTGTAAGTTTTCTCATGTGACAGGTCACATAATATTACCCCAGCCTATGAGAAAGTTCTCGGACATTGAACTTTACCCAGCTATAAATTACAATGACCGGCATCTCAAGTGTCACTGTCGGTCAGTGTCCAGCAAAATGTTTTGCATTTAAAGTGTCTTATTTTTTTAAATTAAAAATAGTCCTTTAGCACTCACAATATATACATTACTATAACAATAAATGGTAAAAATGTCTCTTTAAAATATGATATGATTAAGTAAGAAAACAGGCCTTTTTGTGGTTCATTTCGACAGCTCTCTCTGTTAGAGACATCAATAATATAAATAAATAGTAACAAAACTGATGACACTTGGAGAATTTCAACTATTTGTGATGACTTTTTGCATGGATATTTTCTTATCTTCGGCATGAATCTTAAATTCTCCAGGGGAGCATGCCCTTTGATCTACCTTGCATGGCTTCGAATCCTGTGGAAGCTCACTCGTTTGCCCACCAAATTTGTATAGGGTCCACCACAACAAACTGAATAGCTACGATCATATTACAACTTTTCTCATAGACTGTTACACATATACGAATATTATCTATTAAACAGTTTCAAAGGACGACAAATGTGCCCCAGTCTAAAGAAAACATTGTAATCTTACCTTCTTCAAACACGTAGGTAAATGTCAACAGCTAGTTTAATTGATTAATAATTACTTAGTCTTAAAAGAAAATACTTCCTGACATTTCTTTTCTACAGACAGCTAACAACCATATAAATATTTCAGTATTTTAAAGAACAAATAATTAAAACATGGTAGTTAAAAATAGCATAGCACTCCAAAGACACATACATCCACATGTATAACAATGTAATAAATGAAAGTTTTGTCACAAAAAAAGGGCACCACAGATTATTGGGTGGAAATCTTCAACCAGTACGCAGTTTGTCCCCTTGGTTACATAATATCCACCCCATGATTAAATATCATTAGTGGCAGACCAGATATTCAACACTTATATAGTATTATAAGCAATCTTTAAAAAGTAATCCTGATCAATGCTAATCCTAATCCTACTCTATTCCCTTACTCACCCCCCACCAGATTGATGCCATTATAGACCTTGTGTGTACTTCGGTATATTTACGTTAAGATGACATAGTTAAGTGTTACATTGATACAATAAAGAGAAATACTGGTAAAGATTATTATTTAGGCATTTTAATTTCATTACTCCAGGATTTACAGCCCTGATTACAATGAATGTTATTTTATTACACACTCACATTATTGTAAATAAACTTTTGGAATATTTGGGAGACGTCCATAAAATTTTATATGTAATCATTAATGATAAAAATAAATTATAAAATCCATTTTTAAAATAACAAAATGAGAAATACAATATCCCCCCTCCCCCCCACCCGTTGGCAAACTGGGTCCATTCAAAAGGTCGAAAAAGGCCCACTTAATCCCACTTAATCAAGTTAATGGATCATCACTTTGGTGCCAATCAGAAAATTTCCCGGTATCATAATCCTGGTGGGCCAGTCTGCCACTGTCCCCACCCCTTCCCACTGGCCGTTAGAAGCCGGACGTTTGGTTCAATTTGCTTCGGAACATAAGTAAACAAGATATAAATTATGAATCATTGTTATTAATTTACGGATCGAGAAGTGCAGCAAAACAAATCAGTGAATACGACAAGTTAAAATCACTCTTGAAAAGCTGACATTCCTGAGATACGCATTAACACATCACTTGAAATCGTTTGACAGCTTTCACCGTAACCAATTTCTGCCTTGCCCGCAGAACTATCGCGCCCTAGCTACCTGCTCGCCCTGCCGTGCACTTACGTTCCAAGCGTATCCTTGAATTCGTATTTCCTCCGAACATCACCATCTTTAATGTTTTTGTTTTTATCTGAATCCGAATGTTTCTTTCCAAACAGTGGCATTTTGACGCAGACTACCTAACAGCAACAAAACACACATGAGAATAACTCTTTCCAGCCTCCATTCGATCACATCACGTGACAGTACAGAGGGCGCTGTCAGTGTAATCGGACGAATACATCAAAGCGACTATTTTACTACCTGTTATATATAGTTTAGGTTAATAAGAAAATTGCACAATGTATGCAGGCGCGGATGCAGGATTTCTGAAAGGGGGGATCCAAAAGTGATGGGTGAACAGGACTGAGGGAAAATGTTTAATTTTCACTTCCTTCCACACGGAAAATATATATTAAAAAATGTTAAAATACAAGAGAAGGTGGGTGTCCGGCCCCCACCCTGGACCCGCTACTGGTATGACAGTATACATTGGCTGATCCAAGAAACCACTTAGGGGGCCCCTATAATATGAATTTGAATCCTCTGATTCTTTTACGTTAAAATAATAATAATTTTAAAAAATTAAATTGCAAAATTTAGGGGGCCCGTGCCCCTGGGTCTGTCAATGGTATAGGGCCTATAACATCATATTATATCAGGAGTGGATGCAGGATTTCTGAAATGGGGGTCCAGATGTGATGTGTGAAAAGGAGTGGGGAAAAATTGTTAATTTTCACGTCCTTCCACTCGGAAAATATATATTAAAAAAATTCTATAAACGGGGATTTCCGGACCCCCTGGACATTCCTCTGGATCCGCTACAGTATCCTAAAGTGCCAAATTGCGTCCTCTGTCCAAATTGCGTCGTATGTTACTTCCGAATAAACAATGCTTGTGAAT
>JAULBS010088439.1:0-17832 GCA_032355785.1 Symmetromphalus regularis | reverse complement strand
ACAGTACTGAGTGGTATAGATGACAGTACTGAGTGGTATAGATGACAGTACTGAGTGGTATAGATGACAGTACTGAGTGGTATAGATGACAGTACTGAGGAGTATAGATGACAGTACTGAGTGGTATAGATGACAGTACTGAGTGGTATAGATGACAGTACGGCTTCATTTAGCCCAGACACTGAAGCATGCATGTACCACAGGCACTAGAGTTATATAAAGTTGTCTGTAACTATTTCTGTTATACTGGATTATTTGTCATTGCCATTCCCTTGGAGGCTCAAAGTTGCATTGTACCAAATGACATGATTCCATTGTTTAAAGGCATACTCGCATGGAATTTATAGAGCTTTGAGCTCTAAACAAATGTGGCAAAATAAATTGCTACGAAATGTTTTGCAGCTGGCAGGGGAATACCTGTAAGTCATGTGACTCAAATATATACGTCACACCTCCTTCAGAGAAAAAAAGGTTTTTTCGATTTATGGTTCAATATCATAATTCAATTATTACTTTAAAAATAAGTGAGATTTGGTGGTGATGTAAATACATGTACATGTAATTGAATGAAGTATTTCTGTGGACAAATCAAATGTTTATATTTAAAATCAATTCTTTATTTGAAAATTAATTAGGTCAGGGGTCCGTAGGAGTATTTTGTATCAACCTTTAACAACCACCCCCAGCACAAAAAATAAATATCACTCTATAAATACTGCATGTGAGTGATTCTTTTTAACATACTGATGTCGGAGAGATATTTCAATTTGCTGTGATTTCTCTCTTGGTTCACTTTGAACATGTCGTGGACCCATTTCCCATTCATTGCTTTGTATCAGAGACTTGCCCAATCAGCTTCCTGTGAAAATTCTCTTAAGCTGGTCATTGCTACGTAGTGTCAGAGGAATATCGGCATGTTTGTGATTTCTGTTTGGGTTCACTACAGACACTTGAACAAGTCGTGGACCCAGTTCCCATTCATTGCTTTATATCAGAGACTTGCCCAATCAGCTTCCTGTGAAGATTCTCTTAAGCTGGTCATTGCTACTTAGTGTCAGAGGTAGTCACAATCTGCTGTAATTAAACTCTGAGTGCTTAAACATGCCATAGACCTGGTTCTTTCTGATAGCTTTGTAGCACACAAAGAAACATTTAATTACTGGGATAGCTACTCAGAGGTCTGCCATCAATTACAGATGTGTTTACATCTTAACTGGCTTCCTTTTGGATTAAAGTATTAATTTAATTGTAAACCTTTTCTTTGATATACAAAATGTATGTGATCCTACATGTATATATAGTTTACTGTTTTAACCTGATTCTTTTATTTCTATTTGAGCGGGATGTAGCTTAAAAGATAGCATGTATGCCTGTGAACCAGTCAGTCATTGGATCGATCCTTCTCAGTGGACCCATTTGCTGTTTGGGCTATTTTCCATTCCACCCAGTGGTCCACAACTGGTTCATCAAATGCAGTTGTATGTGCTGTCCTGTCTGTGGGACAATGCATATAAAGACCCCTTGCTGCTTATTGGAAAGAGTAGCCTATGTGGCGGCAGTGGATTTTCTCTAAAAAATAAATCAGAAAGACCATATGGTTGACATCGAATAGCCGATGATAAGATTAAAATCAATATACTCTTGAGGCGTCGTTAAATAAAACAAACTTTTCTTTACTTCAAATAGCCGATGATAAGATTAAAATCAATATACACTTGAGGCGTCGTTAAATAAAACAAACTTTACTTCAAATAGCCGATGATAAGATTAAAATCAATGTGCTCTTGAGGCGTCGTTAAATAAAACAAACTTTACTTTACTTCAAATAGCCGATGATAAGATTAAAATCAATATACTCTTGAGGTGTCGTTAAATAAAACAAACTATTCTTTGAATAGCCGATGATAAGATTAAAATCAATGTGCTCTAGAGGCATCGTTAAATAAAACAAACTTTACTTTATTTTACTTTATCATTTGTAAATCATCTTATTAACATGGACCATTGGTCGTGGTGTCTCCAAGACTTTCAGTCCTGCTCCAGTCTAAAAATACAGCATTCCAAGTATGTCAAGAATGGCTCTTAGCTATTATAGATGGTATTAATAGAATGTATTTTTTAAGTTTGTCTTTCATCCATTTTAACAGTTTATCTTTCATCCGTTTTGGCAGTCTACAGGAATTTCGACAGAATTCTTATTAAATCGAGCTAATTTTAACTCGAGATTTCTTTTGTAATAAAATATGTCATGTTCTTGCAGCAACCTCGATTCTGGTTTCAACAAAAACTGTTTTTAAATGTTACGGGAAATTGTCAAAGAATTTTGTTATCATTCATTTGTAGATTATACATGTACATGTGTATGTACATATTTTTCAGTTTATCATTTCATCAATAAAACCTGACCTTTTTATTTTATCTAATTACATACATACATTTTTATAGAACATACCTATTCAGTTATTTCTTGTTCCAGCTTGTGATTCATGAGTGGTGTAACATGTGGTATGTCCCGTCCTGTTGGAGGAAAATTGAATATAAAAGATTATTTACTGTTAATCTGACAGTGTATAGTCCATGTTCCAGTATCAGGTTTCTTCTGCAGACCATGAATCAAAACTACTCATTACATGTGTAATGGGCTCTGATTATACAATGTGCTGGAGTATTATTAAACCATCCTTTCGTTTTCAGTATTAAAAAAAGAAATTAAAGAGAGAGTTAAAAAATAAAAATAAACCCTATTAAGAAAAAAAAAAACTACAAAATGCATCATAAAGTTGAATTATATTTTTTTTTCACTTTGAAATTTATGAATTTTAAAGTTAGTATATTTGTAAACAGAAAATAAAAGACGTTATTTAACTTTGGCCTAGCAATGTTTATGTATATTTTGTATAGTTTATCTTATTGTAGATCATCTACATGTACATGTATGTACACTGATTTGTTTTACTATGTTTAATTTAACCATAGTATGACCTCCAATAGCGGAGCGGGATGTAGCTCAAACGGTAGCATGTCTACTTGTGAAGCAGTTGGTCATCAGATCAGTCCTTCTCAGTAGATCCATATGCAGTTTTTTGTGTTGTTTTCCATTCCAACAAGTGGTCCACAACTAGTTCACCAAAGGCTGTGGCATGTTCTGTCCTGTCTTTGGGAAAGTGCATATAAAAGACCCCTTGCTGCTTATCAGAAAGTGTAACCTATGTTGTGGCAGCGGGTTTCTTCTGAAAGAAATGTCAAAATGACCAATGTTTGATGTCCAATAGCTGATGATAAGATAAAAATCAGTGTGCTCTAGAGGCGTTGTTAAATAAAACAAACATATAACTTTACCATACAAACAAATAAACAAATAGGGCAAGCAATGACCCTGGAGCAGGGAGACAGTCTACATGTACCTGTGAGTTATGTTCCACTAGCTACATAATGATAATGTATTTAATACAGCTGATACGTTGATCAAGCGTGGTGTCAGGTAAAGTGTGGTGTCAGGTAAAGTGTACATAATTGATGCCATCCATGTGTGGCCTGCGATTGAACCACAATCAGTGATGTATGACATAACAACTGTGGTTGAAATCTTCTATGGATTGCTGTAAGCCATGGAATGAATGCCACA
Source organism: Symmetromphalus regularis (assembly GCA_032355785.1). Classification (NCBI taxonomy): domain Eukaryota; kingdom Metazoa; phylum Mollusca; class Gastropoda; order Neomphalida; family Neomphalidae; genus Symmetromphalus; species Symmetromphalus regularis. Next base: position 14,207 of record JAULBS010088439.1, on the reverse strand, counting down.
GAGAAATTGTTTTTAAAAAGAAAAAAGTATTTTTGTTTTGTTTAAAGACACCACTAGAACACACGATTTATTAATCATTGTCTTTTGGATGTGATTGGATGCCAGACATTTGTAAAATTGTCACATGTAGTCAGTGCGAACTAGCCTCGGACAGGTTTTCAACCAGTTTTGAGCTTAAAAATCGATATCCTACCACTGGACCAATGGGCAATTCCAGTGTTACGGGTGTGACCATCAAACAGGTTTTATAGAATATACCCTGAAAACCTTACATTGCAACTTTAGTTTCATGATGTGATTAGAAGCCCTGACACCCAAATTATGAAGTACTGTCATTATTATATTTCTCAGAACCCTCTTATACATTTGTATTTATCAGCCAATGTTTTACTCCTGTAACAGGTGTGGCAGGTACAGGTCATACCCGTTACAGGGGTAAAACTTTGGCTAGTCGCTATAATAGTTCTCTTTCAAATATAATGTGACAGTAGAATTGCCCAATGAGGCTCACTAACATTGAAAAAAAAGCAAAAAATTTAAATAAAATTTGTCAGCTCCACATGTCCATGTATTTATAGATAGAAAGGAAATGATTGTTTAACACAGGTGAATGTTTAACACAGGTGAATGTTTAACACAGGTGGTTGTTTAATAAAGGTGGATGTTTAACACAGGTGAATGTTTAACACAGGTGGTTGTTTAATAAAGGTGGATGTTTAACACAGGTGGATGTTTACACAGGTGGATGTTTAACACAGGTGGATGTTTAACACAGGTGGTTGTTTAATAAAGGTGGATGTTTAACACAGGTGGATGTTTAATAAAGGTGGATGTTTAACACAGGTGGATGTTTAACACAGGTGGATGTTTACACAGGTGGATGTTTACACAGGTGGATGTTTAACACAGGTGGATGTTTAACACAGGTGGATGTTTAACACAGGTGGATGTTTAACACAGGTGGATGTTTAACACAAGTGGATGTTTAACACAGGTGAATGCTTAACACAGGTGAATGCTTAACACAGGTGGCCACACAAACAGGATTGACTGTAATGTAAATTTAACCTTGTTGTGTATTATTAATTTGTTGACACATCAGTTTCATAGTTTACGGTACTCGTGTCTACTGTATTTGAATAGGTTCTTCACACATGAACTTACCTAACGACATAACCTTGAGACTTGTTGTAGAAGCATAATTTACCAGTTGTAGAAGCATAATTTACCAGTTGTAGAAGCATAATTTACCAGTTGTAGAAGCATACTTTTATTTGTTTAACAGTAAGCCAGAATATTTACTGTTTAATCAGTGGTTTGTGTGTGTGTGTGTGTGTGTGTGTGTGTGTGTGTGTGTCTGTGTGTCTGTGTGTCTGTCTGTCTGTCTGTCAAGCTGGGTTGTTAAACTTGTCTTCCTGTCTAGCAGGGTTATTAAACATGTCTGTGTCTGTCTCTCTGTAGGGACATGAACAACTTGTAATCCGTGACTGAAGAATTCTGTGGATGGATGTTAAATCTGTTCAATTACATTCTTTGTTTGAATAAAAGATCTGGCTAGTGTACTATTTGATAGCTATCTGATTTCCCTGTATATTCCTTCAAGTGTTCCCGATTGTCTGGCACCATGGTTACGTTTACAATCAGACCAGACTGAATTGTGACTGATTTTTAACTCTTTAACTTGTAAGCACTTAATTACTTATCACCTGGTCCATGTATTGTTATGAAAACTCTTGTTCTCATGTACTGGTTTAGTGAAAATCTCTCCCATTGAAAGGTCTGATTCACAACAGGTTGCTTGGATTGGCATGTTAAAGCAATGACCGTGACCTCTATAAATATGACCATGACCTCTATAAATATAACCTTGACATCTATAAATATGACCTTGACCTCTATAAATACTTATAAAATTCTTGAGCTGGTGGTTGAAAGTGTGATTAAGTTTATCATTTGTTATAGAAAGGAATATTTTCCACTATATTGTATATAGTTTAATGTTTTTAAATCAATTCTTTACACTTAGTTTTAATAAAATATGTATGTTAACCATAGTACATTTTCTCTGACCCCCAATAGCTAATATTTATCTTTTCATTTTGTGTGTGGAATGGTGGGTCATTAAACAGTCATATAATCATATGGTTATAAAAAGTAATTTTTGTTCAGTCATTAGTAGGGGTGCAGTCATTAGTAGGGGTGCAGTCATTAGTAGGGGTGCAGTCATTAGTAGGGTGCAGTCATTAGTAGGGGTGCAGTCATTAGTAGGGGTGCAATGATATGACCAAAACTGTATTGAGATATATTTCAATACAGAAAACCCATATTGCAATATATATTGCAATAGTTTGATTAAGTCATATTTTGTAACTAATTACTAAACACATCTCAGGCAGGCAGATCTGTACCAATCTCTGAATAAAAAAAGAATATACAGACAGAGTAGCTTTTTATGTTTTTATTAAGTTCAACTTTTATTTTTTTAACTTACTCTCATAGTCATAGGTTTTATAAGAGATGGATACTCATTGGGTAGACATATCGCGATACACTAAACCATATAGCGGTATGTATTGCACTCGGAAGTATTGCAATATACCGGTATAGTGGTATATCATTGCACGCCTTGTCATTAGACACTAAAATCTCATAGTACATACAAGTAGTATTGCACTGGGGAAGTATTGCAATATACCGGTATACTGGTTAGAACAACTGGCCGTTAGAACAGTTTCCAACTTGAACTGACCAATGATCCACTGAAAATGCAAGTACATTGTTCAATCAGCATCCTCTTTATTGAAAGCCCAGTGCATTGTTTAATCCGCAGCATGTTGGTTCTAAATATGGATGTAAAACAATAAGAAAAGTGTTGTCCTGTATGGAGTACGTTATCAAGACCTTTTCATCACCAGAACTCGACTGGACATAACAAGAAGTGTGACAGCAGAAGTCTTCAAGAAACCTAGCTGAGTCTGTAATAGTACTAATATTGGTCAAATTGTAACTTTGATGTACTGTTACTCATTGGTATGCTCTTATATACTCAACCAAGTATGCATGTTACTGGCCTCTGTGGTGCAGTGGTTAAGCTATCGGACTCGTGGCTGGTAGGTAATTGGATCAAATCTCCAACCAGAGTGAGTGCTCTGCAAGGCTTAGTGGGTAGGTGTATACCACTTACACCAAACAGTGGTCCACAACTGGTTTAACAAAGGCCGTGGTATGTGCTATTCTGTTTGTGTGATGGTGCATATAAAAGATCCCTTGCTGTTTATCGATAAGAGTAGCCTCATTTTTGTGGCAACCTGGACAAACAGCATAGGAAGCTGAGTTGTGTGCCCAGGACAGCGTGCTTAAACTGTAATGGGATATAAGCATGAAAATGAGTACAACCAACCAGTATGCATGTTGAAATATGCTTTCTTTGCAATTTCTGCTCAAAGAAAGCTCCAACCCAAAGTACATGTACATTGTAAGTGCACCACATGTACTATTTGTATGTACTATTAGATTTTAGTGTTTAATGACAAGGCAAGCAACGATATACCAGTATACCGGTATATTGCAATACTTCCCAAGTGCAATATTACTTGTATGTACTATGAGATTTTAGTGCCTAATGACAAGGTATGCAACGATATACCATATACCGGTATATTGCAATACTTCCCGAGTGCAATACTACTTGTACATGTATGTAATATGAGATAGTAGTGTCTAATGACAAGGCATGCAATAATATACCAGTATACCGGTATATTGCAATACTTCCCGAGTGCAATACTACACGTATGTAATATGAGATTTTAGTGTCTAATGACAAGGTGTGCAATAATATACCAGTATACCGGTATATTGCAATACTTCCCGAGTGCAATACTACATTGTACTTGTATGTACTATGAGATTTTAGTGTCTAATGACAAGGCGTTCAATAATATACCAGTATACCGGTATATTGCAATACTTCCCGAGTGCTATACTACTTGTATGTACTATGAGATTTTAGTGTCTAATAACAAGGCGTAAAACAATGTACCAGTATACCGGTATATTGCAATACTTCCCCAGTGCAATACTACTTGTATGTACTATTAGATTTTAGTGTCTAATGACAAGACATGCAACGATATACCAGTATATTGCAATACTTCCCCAGTGCAATACTACTTGTATGTACTATGAGATTTTAGTGTCTAATGACAAGGCGTAAAACAATGTACCAGCATACCGGTATATTGCAATACTTCCCGAGTGCAATACTACTTGTATATACTATGAGATAGTAGTGTCTAATGAGAAGGCGTGCAACAATATACATGTTCTAACGGCCAGTTCGATATAACAACTTGTCTGTAGAAGCCTCTTGAGTGGTTTTCATTAAACAGTCAAAACTTGTGTATAACAGCCACTTGTACATGTATATAACAGCCTATGTCATATAAGTGTATTGTATGTAGGAATCACCTGTGTATAATGACCACCTCTGTATAAGGTACATGTTTATAATGACATCTGTTTATTAAAGCCTCCTCTGTATAAAATAAATACCTGTATAAAATAAATACCTGTATAAAATAAATACCTGTATAAAAGCCACACACAAAAATGGTCATGTGTAATAGCCATATATAAATAATTCACTTTTGTATAAGAGTCACCTGTCTATAACAGGCACCTGTGTGTAATAGTCACTGGTAACAGCCTCCTGTCTATAAAACCCACTTTAAATGTGTCCATTCTTAGTACAAGTGGATGTATTTCAACCTCTATATAACAGTTACCTCCTTTCTATAAAACTCACTTTAAATGTGTCCCTTCTTAGTACAAATGCATGTATTTCAACCTCTATATAATAGTCACCTGTCTATAAAACCCACTTTAAATGTGTCCCTTCTTTTTACAAATGCTTGTATTTCAACCTCTATATAAGAGCAACCTGTACATAAGTCACCTGTCTATAAAACCCACTATGTAGTGTTCTTAACAGTTTTCCTTGTTTTCAGACTGAGGTAATGACAGAGGTTGAAGTGCAGGCTAACTTGGAGGAGTTCATTCAGACCGGGAGGACCGGACGGAGGAACGCCGTCGGAAATATTCTCAGTGATCCACATGCAGAGGTCTCCACTGGGGGGCTCGATGTCGATTTAGACAAACTGAAATGTTCAGGTAAATTTATAAGAAAGATGTCTATACTGGGTTCACCATTGATTGAGACAAACTCTGATGTTTCAGTAAATTTATATGAACGAAGTCTATACTGCGTTCACCATTGATTTAGACAAACTCAGATATTTCAGTAAATTTATATGAAAGAAGTCTACACTGGGGTCACCATTGATTGAGACAAACTCAGATGTTTCAGTAAATTTATATGAAAGAAGTCTACATTGGGATCATCATTGATTTATACAAACTCAAATGTTCAGGTAAATTAATATGAAAGAAGTCTACACTGGGGTCATCATTGATTTAGACAAACTCAGATGTTTCAGTAAATTTATATGAAAGAAGTCTACACTGGGGTCACCATTGATTGAGACAAACTCTGATGTTTCAGTAAGTTTTGTATGAAAGCAGTCTGAACTAATTGAAGACACATGTTATGGTCAGTGGACCCATTTGTAGTTTAGGATATTTTCCATTCCAACCAGTGGTCCACAACTGGTTCATCAAAGGCATGGTATGTGCTGTCCTATCTTTGAGACAGTGCATATAAAAGACTCCTTGCTGCATAATGGAAAGTGTAGCTTCAGCAGGTTTCCTCTAAATACATATGTCAGATGACCATATGATTGACGTCCATTAACCGATAATAAGATAAAAATAATTGTGCTCTAGAGGCATCGGTAAATAGAACAAACTTTGCTTTATATGTTCAAGTAAATTTATAAGAAAGTCTAAATGGGGTCACCATTGATTTAGACAAACTCAGATGTTACAGTAAATTTATAAGAAAGAAGTATGCATCATTTGTCTTTTTGTTTGTCAGAATTAACAAATGTGGTGCATTATTCATTGTGTTTCTCACCCTGTGTTTGTAATAGCTTGAAAGACTTTTCATACAGAATGGCACCTGCTTCAAAAGTATGAATCCTGATCATTAATGTCAGCCGTAGAGGTATCATTGCTTTGAATCGATGAATAAGTAATTCTGCATTTTCAGTTAACATATCCAGCAGCCGACAAGCCATCTTTAAATCTCTTAAATGAATTTACAGACAAAACGAACACCTGTTCACTCTCTGTATACTTTTTATTCATTTGTTTTTTGGCAGCAGTTTGTCTTGTATTAATTTCATGTTTTATAAAATGTTTTGCTTCTGCCAAAGAGAACTGTAGAATGTTAATTTATATACACTTCAAAAAAAAGTAGGGCAACTGTGATAAGAATTTACAATTGCCAAAATTGTAAGGTATATTAGCTATGGGGAATGGTTATATGATAATAGTTCAGTATTACAGTATGTTTTTTGACCACCAAAGATCTTGAAGGGTGATTAGAGTCAGAAGTGAAATTTGAAAGTTGACGTATTTTTTTAATCAATAGTAGGTGATACCACCACTATGTGTCAGACATTCATTCAGTTGACGAGGAATAGTTCATATGAGTCTCCCAATGGCAATTTTAGGAAGTCTGTTCCACTCCTCTTGTAGCACTTGACCAAGTTCTGCTAACGTGGTTGGTGGTCTTTGACATTGACACACACATCTCCCTTTCATGTCCCAGGCATGTTCAATGGAGGAAAGGTCTGGGTTCACTGCTGACCATGGCATTCGATTGATGTTGTGCTGCTGGATATTAACATTAATATGTCAGAATCACCTACTTTTTTTGAAGAGTATATAATGTTTTTTAGTTTTTTTTTTTCAGATGACTCCGATAACAAGGCTAACAGCAGCAATGCAACTCCTCAAGGAGCCGTCGGAGGAGCAGACGTCAAGGGCTCATAGCGACAACTCATGGGGAGGGCCGGGGAAACTGCTGCTAGCTGTAGGTAGTCACCATCACCTTAGCAACAGCTCACAAGAACACTATGGCAACCGCTTAGTATGGAAAGGTCGTCATCACTGGAATGTGGATAAATTGCCAAATCACTATGGCAACCACTTGGTATTGGAACATTGTCATAGGAGGAATGTGCATACATGGAAGTCACAAGAACACCATGGCAACCACTTATTTCCAGAGAATTGTAAGACTGTTTGCATGTTGCTATGGCAACAGAGAAGATGGATAGAACAATTATCCTGCTATCACAAGAATTATTCTTTCATAAGATGTTGGTTTCCATGGCAACAGTTTATAAGGAAATTTACATCAGGTTGCCATGGTAACGATTCTGAAGGATACAAAATGGCTGCCTGATGGATACAAAATGGTGGATATGTACTGTTGACAGCTGTTTCAGGGGTCGAAATGTGTAGTTTAGTGGACACAGAAATCATCTTGGTAGCCTTGAAGAACATGCCAAGACACATCAGAAAATTAAGTTCTTTATAGGGCATGATGGCGAATGCCTTGGTGTCTTCATGACATTTGAGCCCTGCTTTTAGGTTCTCTATTTGAGAATGAATTTTTAAGGATCTGCTGTTCAAAATGTTTTTAAAATCGCATGTGTGTTTTGCCATTTTATCATTTTTTTATAGTTATATATTTTTGGAGGCTAAAATTGCTCAGATCATCCTGAAACGGGATTATTCTCTTTCAGTTTTTGTTTTTGTTTCCAGTGTGTTCATCTGTGTTTGTAAGAAACATTGAAATATATGGTTTCAGTCACTTGTACAAGAGACAAATCTTAACAAGGTTGACTATTTCCTGTATATATGTATTACTGTTCGTATCAACGAAGCTTATTCTAATGGTGTGTAGGTGCACTGAGCAAGGATATGTCCAGACAAATCTGTGACTTGCAAAACATTTCATCTGGTTCCACTTCATCAGATTTAATTTCATATTATAAGATTGTCAATTGTTTTTATTAGTGTTGAAAGAAATAAGTAATTTAGGGTTACTATGAAGATGAAATTCATAGTTTGACGACTCAACAATAATTACCTTTTTACCCAATATTCCCAGATTTTCAATTGTTTTTATTGGTGTTGAAAGAAATAAGTGATTTAGGGTTACTATTAAGATGAAATTCATCGTTTGACGACACAACAATTATTATCTAATTGGCTTTCAAATTATGATATACAAGGAACGTAACAGTAAATGAAAGGAAAGGATTGGTTTTTTAATGACACAACATTTTTAATATAGTTCTTACAATGGCATTCTCGATCATTCACTGCAGTTGCTAATTTTGAGGGCTCATATTTCATAAATCATGCATTTTTTTTAGAAAATAGTCCATTTAAATGAAGATTGATCCAGTTGTTAAGGTCTGAGTAGCTGTGCCTACAGTTGTATTTAGTTGTATTTACAGCACCATGCAGTGAGGTAACGATTACTGACATCCTTGCTAAACGTGAGCATCTTGAAAAGCTAGAAAACATGGTTGTTAACAGCAGAGATTTGATTGGTTGAACAGTGCATAAACTGCTTCAAGACTGACAAGTCTATGATGACAGAGAGCTGCACTTTTCTTCTGTACATATGAAAACTGTTCATTCTCTGTACATATGAAAACTGTTCATTCTTTGTACATATGAAAACTATGTTTTGGGAATGTTTAAATTGTACATGTGAAATGTTGTGTACCTGTTCTGTACATACTAAAACAGAGCACATAGCAAAATGGTGCTTTATTTTTGTGTGGTGAAGTTCTTAGGAAGAGCGGGGAATCTTATATATGTTGTAGATATTTACAACAGAACGCCTCATTACTGGCCTCATTTATTTTTACAGGAATCAACGATAATCTTTTTTAATGTTTTCACTGTGTCGTAATTTAAGAGACTAATTCAAAATATGATTATAATAAGAAAATAATGTTTATTGGAAAGATTTTGATATATATATATATCAACCAATTAAAAAAAAAAAACACCTTTTATTATAATAATTATTATTATACATGCAATTATTATTATTTAAAAAAATATATATTTTTATTTTATTTATTTTTATTATTATTATTAAATAGGTAATAATTTTTATTATTTTAAATATTTTTTTAATTATTATATTTATTATTATTTTTTTATTATGATTATTATTTTATTAATTTCTTATGGGAGGGAATCTAATTGAATTTGCATCATTTCCGTTTAAGGGAATATTAATTATTATGAAATTTATGTTTAATTCCTGTTGAAAAAATGAGCCAGTTTGTTCTAAGCTACATGTACAAGCTTGTAGTTCTCCTTCATGGCTTATAGTAATTTGTTGTAGAATTCGGTCCACATCTGATGGCTTTTTACTGTAACAGTAACCGATAGCTTATTCATTTTAATATGTTATAAAAACATACTCCATTTCTAACGAGTATTTGTCACTTTTTACAGAAGTTAATTAATAAAGTAGTGTCAGAAATAGAATAAAACTGATTTCCGATGATTATTTCTTTCATATTAAACATACAACTAGTAAATATTTTGTAAATATATATTTAATGTACTTTTCAACTTTATTGGAAGAGACTCTACCAAGTATTGAGTGACATGTGTCAGTTTCATTGCTGTTGCAATGTGTTATACTTATATTGTCTTCAAATAAAGTTGAAAATCACCTATTTGTTAAAATATCACTTTTAATTTCAGGAGTAAACCCCACCTTATACATCAACGAGAGCCCAAACAAATAAATGCTAAATTAGGTAGTGTCATTAAATATTATTTACAAAATATTTTCTTGTCAGTTTAATATGACAAAATAATTGACGGAAATCAGTTTAATTCTATTTCTGAAACTATTTTAGCATCTTAAATTTTGATCATTTTTATGATCATACTTTGTATTAAAATTAGATAATACAAATTTTATTTTATTATTTTTGGAGAATAAGTATACTGAAAAATGAAAATAAAAAATTAAATTATAAAAAAATAAGTCAGATTAAACAAAATATTATTAGCCAAATAATAAAAATAAAAGACAAAATGTTGCAGTGTTAACTCATAGACTATTTGTGTGGTCCCATACTAATATGTTTATTCCCAAATTATTACATGTACATGTATCTTGTTCAATAGTTGAGAGTCCCATATTTATGTAAATGTACACTACTACATGTATAATCATATGCCTAGGATAAATCTTGCTTGTTTTTGTTTTGGGGTGGGGGGGGGTTGGAGGTTTTGTTGACATTTTGAGGTTTTTTTTTCATTTTAGTGAGGGAGATTCCTACTAGGATACATCTTACGTATTTTCGGGGTTTTATTGGGGAAGGTGTGGGGGTTGAGTTGGTATTTTGAGTTGTTTTTTTATTTTAAAATAGTAAATAGGTACATGTAATTTATCTATGGGGAGGATGCCTTCTATTATGAAGACCAAGGGTAAAACCTTAAAAAGAAATTAATTTTTTTATGATGATTCAGATAATTAACAAGACAGTTTTATCATAACTTTTATTTCATACATGTAGATGCTTAAATACAAGTCATGCAATTAAAAATGAAGTTATAAAGTCATAGGATGATTCAAAGTAAAGTAAAGTTTGTTTTATTTAACGATGCCTCTAGAGCACATTGATTTTTATCTTATCATGACATTATATATAATATTATGGACATTTTGACATATTTATTTAGAGGAAACCCGATGCCGCCACATAATGTAGGCTCCTCTTTCAGATAAGCAGCAAGACATCTTTTATATGCACGGTCCCACTGAATTGGACAGCACATAATGCAGCCTTTGATGACTATTTCCTGTATATATGTATTACTGTTCGTATCAACGAAGCTTATTCTAATGGTGTGTAGGTGCACTGAGCAAGGATATGTCCAGACAAATCTGTGACTTGCAAAACATTTCATCTGGTTCCACTTCATCAGATTTAATTTCATATTATAAGATTGTCAATTGGGGGTTGAGTTGGTAAATTATATATAGGCAGGTATTACCATGCGTCCATAGACAGCTGTATCAAATTTACACACTTTGACAAGATTTAAGTTACCATATATTTTCTGTTTAACGCCCAAGGGACATTACATTTTGTGAATGGGGGGCATTAGTGTACAGTGTAAATACAGTTAACTTTCTGTTTGGAGTTTAATGAGTTCACGATAGTTTGAAATCATGTTTTTTTTGTTAAATATTTTGTGCAATTCAGATTACTAGTGTGTGCATTCATTACATACTTTGGATACTAAAGCACGATCATGGATTTATGCTGGGATAAGTCATTACTATTTTTCAAAATGGCCCCGGGGGTGGGTAGTGGGGCATTAAATAGGGAATATACAGTACTTTATTAAAATTTGTGTTAGTATAGACCATTGTGTCAAATTTACACACATTGACAGGTCTAAGTTATTTTATTCAAATTTATATTTCCATGGATCACTGTGTAAAAAAAAAAAAAAATTACTTAAAAATTTGTGTTACCATGGACCACTATGTCAGTTACATGCAAGATATTTTATTAAAATTAATGTTAACATGGACAACTGTGTCAAGTTTACACTTTGGTAAGTTTTAAAATATTTTATTAAATTTTTTATTTCCATGGACCATTGTGTGTTAAATGGTTTTTTAAATTAAAATTTGTGTTACCATGGACAACAGTGTCAAATTTACAAACAAGATATTTTATTAAAATTTATCTTGCCATGGACCTGTGCCAAATTTACACACTTTGGCAAGGTTTACGGTCACACCTATGTAACTAGTCATGTCTGAAAATAACATATAATAATAATAATAAGGAATAGTAATCTTCTCCATACTTCTAGTTTCATAAACATGGCCGAGGTCACACCTGAATGTAATCATCACAAATCCAGTTTATTTGTCCATTATAACGAAACACCTTACAGCTTTTAATTATCACAGACAGATCTGAATGTGTATTTCTTATTCGTTTTACATCTCTATTCCTCTGATATTTTCTTAAATATTTTCATTGTTGCAGAACATGTTTTGGAGGGTGGGTGGGTGTGTGTGGAGGAAATAATGATATTGGTGACTCAGTCTGGTTTGGTGTTTTGCATAACTCAGTTTTGCATTTACATTAATTTCCAAATAGCCAGTATTTATTTGAGGGAAGGGTGGTCACCAAACAAATATACAAATATTAATTTATTCTTCTTAAAGGGGCACTATCATAGTTGAAGAAGGTGGTAGTTACACAAAAACTATTTGTTTAAATGTATTGCCTTGAAAAGAGTATACTCAATTACATGTACAGAACAAATTATCAAAGCAATTTACTACAGAAAAAAGATAATTCCATCAGAAATAATTTAAAATCTGTCCAAAACGAACTGGTGGCAGCCTTCATAATATTTATGTTGAAATATATAGAGTATATCTTTATTTTAATTCAAACAACAAATACTATCAATTAATCTACTACTAGTACACTTAAAATGAGATTCTGTGTAAGAATCTTCATACATGTAATTTGGTTACACACCATTATAAGTTGAGTGTGCAATATTATTCTTTGGATATTGTGAAGTTAATCGGGATTTTATGTTTGTAACTATCGTAGTGCATCTTTAAAATTTTCTTTCAGCCAGTGGTCCAAAACTGGTTCATCAAAGGCCATGGTATGTGCTGACTTGTCTGTGGGACGGTGCATATAAAAGACCCCTTGCTGCTTATCGGAAAGAGTAGCCTATGTGGTGGCAGCAGGTTTCCTCCAGATACATGTCAGAATGACCATATGATTGACGTCCAATAACCGATGATAAAATATAAATCAATGTGTACTAGAGGTGTCATTAAATAAAACAAACTTTACTTTACTTTAAAATTCTATAAGCATCAGATCTGAAGTGACCATGTAATTTTAAATAAAAAAGGAAAGTTATAAGTAATTTTATTTTAAAACATTTTAATTAACACTTTTTTCTTGTTTTTACTTTTCACGGCACTATTATAACTACATAATTTGGTTTTACATTTTTGTTGTGATATAAGTGAAATAACTTAGATCTGTTCAACACAGCTGTATAATTTTACTCACAGTTTTTAGGCAATCATTTTTATACCAAGCAATCGTTTTTGTGTTGTGTCAGCTATTTCTGTCACTTTTATGTGTGAGAAAATTTTGCTTGTAACATTGGTAAGGTTCACATTAAATGAGAGTTGTCTACCCTGTATTTGTGTTTTATTTGTACACGTGTACTGTATTGCAGTTGCTTTACGTGGGTTGCCTGCGCTCGGAACAAGTCAAATATTGTATCCTCTAATTAATTATGATTTAAAGAAAATTCAAGTTATGGAACATTACAGTACCGGTATCTTCAAATGGAAAGATATTTCAATTCACCAATAATGATTATATGAGGACAGTATGGCTGTAATTAGTGAGAAAAATACAATAAAATGTTACGTGGCAACGTTACGTCCTGTCATGTTGAAAAACTGTAGAATGTTCGAACATTGGAAGATTTTTGGTGCGAGGGAGAGGGGTGACGATATTTTAAAAATGTATTATTAATTTTGTTTTTAATTTTATTTAGCACCTGGGGAAAGCACCTCTGTGGCTTCACCCATGCTTGGCCACTGCTGTACTGTATTTATTTAGTAGTTACAAAGCAAATCAAGCCTATTCATGGGACATTTAAACCTACTGTTATTAAAGGTCATAGGTCCTACCCTTATCCTTCAATGATTTACAAATGTTTTATTCAATATAAAATAAGCACTAATACAAAAAATACAAGGCAACGTTTTTCTGGAATTTTGAGAAATAATTTCTGTTGAAGAAACATGCTACTGCCACATGGGTTACAAAATAGTTTTTGGGGAGATAACTGTTTCCTTAGTTCCCCTTTGCACCCTCCCTTGAAATGGCTTTATAGACCTGGTGTACTCAATCTGTCCCGTACGGGATATTTTATTGGTCAGCACAGAAAACTGGGATTGGAGTAATGGGTGACCTGGTTGCCACTGGTGACCACATTTCAAAGATGGAACTTACAAAGAATAGCAGCCCTAGAAATTCACATCATCTTGCGATAGCAATTTAATTCAAATAATAACTAAATACCCGATAATTATAAAAATTCACATCATCTTGCGATAGCAATTTAATTCAAATAATAACTAAATACCCGATAATTATAAAAATTCACATCAT
>JAULBS010088428.1:0-17576 GCA_032355785.1 Symmetromphalus regularis | reverse complement strand
GAAAGAGACAGACAGACAGAGAGAGAAGAAACAAACAGGGAAAGAAATTGATAGATAGAGAGAGAGATAGAGATATATATAGAGAGAGAGAGATAGAAAAATAAGAGTGAGAGAGTGAGAGAGAGAGAGAGAGAGAGAGAGAGAGAGAGAGAGAGAGAAGCACGCATTCGCGTCAAGGATACTTGTTCACAGCTGTTGAGAAGACGAAAGTCATTTCTCATTGTCCTTTTTTTCCAAGACTTCTAAGTATTTTCTCTCTCTCTGAAACGATTGATCCGTGTTGCATTTATTTAGCTCCTAATTTCAATTACCGTCCTGCTTCCTAATTTCCGATCATCTTACAATAGGACAACCTGACTTTCATTTGAAACAACTTTTTCTTGATCCGTTTGTATTTTTAATGCAATAAAAGTGTTTCCGCTTAGAGTAAGCGTCTTTCTAAGACTACCAGGATTCATTAGAATCTGAAAGGAAGAAACTTATCGGCATTTGTCTTTTAAATCCTTAATCATTGTAATGATTGTCATTGGGGTTTGACTATAGTCGGAACTGGAGGTGCCATTTGAGTAATTTTTCAAGATTGTGAAATCACAATAATGACTCCTCAAACCTTTTTTTGTCTTTAAACTGAATTATATAATCATTATCATCACCACGATCTTACAGGGAATTGAGTAATTGATGATGTGAATTATGGAAAGAAAGGTCTTTCTGTTTTACATATTTAACGTCAAATAACGATATGCATATCTATTCTAGAGGGAGCTGTAATACAATTGCTATAAAGGTCTAGGTAGTTTTTTTAATGACTTAATCATTAAGGATCACTTATGCGGCTGTTTGTGTTTGGTGCTTAGGGACTCCATGAAGGAAGGAATTCCAAAATCAACTTATATTCTCAGTAACTGAATTAAACACTTGTAGTATATTGATAATGTAAACCAAATGGATGGATGACTTATTTGTAATTGTTTTACTGTAGCAGTTTGGTAGCAAATGCCGCAGATACAATATCCTAAGCTCATCAATTATTAATATCTTTTTTGTAGAAGATGAACATCTGACATTATTGAATCTGTCTTCAATTTGAAACTTGCGATGCGTAGTATATATTATATTATGAGACAAAAAATATGTGTGAAGACATGCCAGCGACTATTCGGTTCAAACAGGGTGTTTGCCACTCTTGGTCATCAGAGGAAACCCGCTACCATCACCTAAGAAAAAGAATCTTTAAATGCGCTTTGAAAAATATAGTATAAACACTTCACTATGCTTATTTGATCGCTCATCATCCAGAAAAAGGTTATATATTTGGTAGGCTTAAAACATCTTACATGTATCACTAGACAATAAGTATCTTAACTAGTAAATAACAAACGATATAAAACATCTTCCGTGTAAAAATATCAAAAGTTAACTACATTAATTTGTTCTAATGGAGGCTGTAATACAATTGTCGTAAATGTTAAAAATAAGATTTTTTTTACAACTTGTTCATTAATGTTCACTTGATCATTAGGGAATTCATGATAGAACGAATTCTAAATCAACTGACATTCTTCGAGGGATAAAGACAGGATTGAAAATATTTAACTTAAAGCAGCCAGAATAATAACTTCTCAAAAAGTGTGTTTCTGCCTATCCTCTATACATTTGCAGCTGCTTTTGGTTAGGAATTTTTCATTAAACGTATTAAGTACATCAATATATGTTAATTTACAACTGTAAGTGTAACTTGTTCACTAAATTTGTTTAAGAATATCACTGCATTTTTAGAAATCTTTGTAACATAAACATAAACACTAAACTGAAAATACATTTCTATTTTAACGCCTACAATAAAATCCAAGCACATGACATCTAAAGCGAATCTCAAATATACTACAACGTCCGCCACTAAAGACAAACATATACCAAAAGCGGATCCAGAAAATCCATTGTGAGGGGTGGAGGGGTGGGGGAGGAAGGCAAAAATATAATGCCGATACTTCGGATTCTTTAACGTTAAACAAATAAATAATTAAAAATGTTATTTAAATCGCAAAATTTAGGTTGGGTTAGTTCCCTGGGCCCCCTATATCCGCCACTGAATACACATGTAGGATATATGGGTGTATTGTAATAAAGTCAGTAAATCCGACCACTAAATAATTTGTAAGGGCTTCCATCCAGCTAATTATAAAATGTATATTAAAATAATCTTATACTTTTAGGAGAGAGTATTCTGTCTTATTTCCGTCGTCAGGTTAAATTTACCTTATCCATTTATAACAGATGACGTTCAATGTCATAAGAGCAATAAAGAATGCATTCATTTTATTCAACACTCCGACATACGAGTTTGGGTTTGCACGAAAATGTCGTATAACATTTTGACAATTTTTCTACTAAATGATGAACGCATTACATGTATCTAGCCTCCAGGGCTGTCGATATTAGACTGTAGAAAATGAAAAGGATTAAAATTGATATGCCAATGCCAAAAAAAATAGAGGAAGGATGAGTGAAAGTGTGTTGATGGCATTGTGATGGGCCGCTTCCGCCTGACAGATCGATTTCTGGGGGAATCTCCTGAGAAATGCATAGGTAGCAAACGCAACATGAAATTAGTTCATCTCCCAAGTTCATCTTTCTGTGACTAGAGATTTGCTACTATTTATGGAACAATTTCACATTATAACCTGAGCAATTCTAATGGCAGTCACACATAATATTTTTTAAAAAGATATTGAATTTAATTTAATTTGAATTTTAAATAAGAAACGCCAGTATCAATGCACTGTGACTTATTATACTACGACAACATTAAATTGAAGTAAATTACAGCCAATAATATTGTTGCATATGAAGCTAAATAATAAAAAATATAAAAATTATGATGTAAAGACTATGGACAAAAGTGCCAAATATTTACTTATGCGTTATCACAAAGCAATTTATCAATTTGTAAAAGTACATATTAATAAATACCATTTAAGATAACACAAGCAATCCTTTATTTTATGCGACATTTTATTTTCAATATTTAAATAACATGAATAGTTGTGAATGCCATGTAACGCATTAAAGAAAATCTGCTACCTCTTCAACTTTCACATCTAACTTCACACGAATAAAGTACTTGCTAAATTATTATGTAGGTATCATTAGTCAAACTATAGTGTAATATATATAATGCTAATATATAGTAATAGTTATGTTCTTATAGTAAGCAGATCACCAATAAAGACTATTGTATATTCAAAAAAGTATTAACTGTAGAAATGGTTTTAAAAATTAATCAATAAAGACTTTCAAATTGTTGGTGACGATCTTCAGTGTGCTCCCAGCTGACTGATCACGTTATGAATATTAGATACAGAGTAAAAAATAACAACAAAACGACATGCGCAGGAAGATTCTATATTAATTTCCGCTAACCACACAAGGTTTTGTAAAAAGTAACATTTGTTTTATTTAACGACGCCTCTAGAGCACATTGATTTCTATTTTATCTTTGGCTATTGGACGTCATATAATTATATGGTCATTTTGACATATATCTTTAGAGGAAACCCGCTACCGCCACCTAGGCTACTTCTTCCGATAAGCAGCAAGGGATCTTTTATATGCACCGTCCTACAGACAGGACAGTACATACCACGGTCTTTGACAAACCAGTTGTGGACCACTGGTTGGAACGAAAAATAGCCCAAACTGTAACTCGTTCCACTGAGAAGGATCGATACGACGACCGACCGGTTCACAGGCAGACACGCTACCGTTTGAGCTACATCCTGCTCCCCACAAGGTTTTGTAATCGTATGACTGTAACATAAAGTCTGGACACATAGGAAAACTGCATATTTTCAATAATAATATTTGAACATTTTATTTAATTGAAATATTAATAAATAACATCTTCGATGTGTTTTCTACCATTTGCAATGCAAAAATTGAAGCACTTTGTGAGATTCAGATGAACACGATGCATTAACCCCACATTTTTTATGTCCTGACTTTGCGAGATTCAGATGAACACAATGCATTGACACCACATTTTCTGTGTGTCCAGACTTTGCGAGATTCAGATGAACACGATGCATTGACCCCACATTTCCTATGTGTCCAGACTTTGCGAGATTCAGATGAACACGATGCATTAACCCCATATTTCCTACGTGTCCAGAATTTAGGGACACATTGTCTTCCACTGATTTCTTCCTTCCAAATGGTGTAACAAAGACCATGGTATGTGGCATTCTTTTTTAAAAACATTTTATTAACGATATTACAAACTGTTGGGATTGACCACCAGGCAATGCCTATATTAAGGTTTCTCACTACATATATAAAATACCCCTTGCTGCTAATCAAAAAGAGTAGGCTATGTGGCGGTGGCACATATCTTCTTTAAATAAAAATGCCACTTATACCGTGCATCTGATATCTAATAGCAGATAATTAATAAATATTCTGGGTTGTCGTTATATACACTCATTTCCATTCCTTGAATCGGATAATTTGCATGCAATTTATCAAAGATAGTGTACAGAGTTATTCCCCTTTTCATTTTTTTTACTGGTTATTGCTTGCTCAGTGGATATTTTTATTACGTGTGAATCAAAGTTCTTACAACTTTTCTTTCATCGTTAGTATCAAAATCGCTGACAGAAGACATTAACAAAACTCGATGTAATTTATTTTTAGAGTTTCACATTTATCGTTTATCACAGTTACAAAATCCCGGAAAATTAATACAAATAAAAAGATAATAAACCTCCAGAATTCCTAGTAGTGGTAACGATACGATATGGAATGTTTCTCAGCAGACCATCGTTTCTTTCATAACCAGTTTATGTCTGTACGAAGACACTGATTACGTAAAGATATTAGCAATGATTTCGTTATTGAGTCGGACAAGTTAGCCCGAGTTATAGCTGCATGCCGCAATGTTATGACAACACGCGATCAAATCCCATCAATATCTCATCTCGTTGATGGAATAATCAGGACAAACATTGATTTATGGGGTTTCTCTGTAGCTGATACAGATGCAGGCGCATCGACATGGTGTTGAAGATATACCCACATGGTCGCTTAATGACGAAAGCCAAGCGACGAGCGTATTAATCTGCGGGAGATGAATGTGTTAACGTGTCAGAAGAACAACCCGCTGCTGAATGCGCAACAAAGTTCAACACTCAATAATGGTGCGCGGTAGATGAGGTGGGTAATACACACAGATAGATCACAGTAGAATTTTCTTTTAAAACACGTTAAGATAAAACTTTTTTTTTCCAATTTATTTCATTACGACGAATGATATGATGGACAAGTTAGTTCTATTTTAAATTTAGACATTACAGAAGAAACAAAGACCCCCAAGAACGTAATAATATTCTTGCCTGAGCATGCATGACGCTTTCTTTACTGGGCAACACATCTAGATCTAACAGGACGATTGATAAATATGTCAGAGCTCATTGTCCTAATTTGTTATTTTTCACTTCAGACAGTGGCCTACGATTACTATAAGATCATATTTATGATGTTTTTTTCTTCTGTTTTTGGGAAAGAACAATTACAATACTCTTGCAGAGACCATGTGTTATCGTAATCATATTATATATTTGAACATAACGACCGTTAATTAACTAATATGCTGGTGTTTCATTTAACATACATACCTATAGCAGAAACCGCGCCCATTTTGACAGTTATTGTTGTAAATGCTATAAAATCTAGTCATACCAGTAGGACGCAAAACTATAAGGTACTTTTTTAACGACACCACTAGAACACATTGATTTATTAAACATTTGGTTATTTTGACACGTAGTAAATTGTGAGCCAGCCTCAAACAGGTTTTGGACCACTGTCATCAACTTGAGAATCCGACGTTGTACCACTGGAGCACCGAGGCTCGCAACTAAAAGGTGCATACTGCTAGGTCGTACAGAGGCCTTATCTTAAACTATTTAGCATCTACATATCGCACTTTCTTAGTTTAGGACATGATCTGTGTAAGCCTACTTTAAACAACACTGTCATTCAAGCACAAGAGACTCACAACTATAAGGTGCATGCTGCTAGGTCGTACAGTGGCCTTATCTTTAACTATTTAGCGTCTACATATTGCAGTTTCTTAGTTTACGACATGATCTGTGTAAGCCTATTTTAAACAACACTGTCATTCAAGCACAAGAGACTCACAACTATAAGATGCATGCTGCTAGGTCGTACAGTGGCCTTATCTTTAACTATTTAGCATCTACATATTGCAGTTTCTTAGATTACGACATGATCTGTGTAAGCCTATTTTAAACAACTCTATGTCATTCAAGCACAACTGTTTCATTGGATCTTTATTATTCAGAGGTATAACTATTTTGACTAACTATTGGTCAGAACCCAATATAGACTGGCGTTTCCAATTTCTACGACCATCAAGTTTGGTTCTGAAGGGTATTTAGCATCTGCAAATAAAACTTGCGAACATAAAAAGGTAGTAATAGACAGATCATCATTATTTGACTTTAGATAATACTAGATTTCTTTTTTGTTTCTTCTTTTTTTTTTTTAGAAATTCTTTTCAGTCCGTTTTCCATTATGTTAACAACATTTAAAAATAGTAATAGCGTTTAAAACCTT
This sequence comes from Symmetromphalus regularis, assembly GCA_032355785.1. Classification (NCBI taxonomy): domain Eukaryota; kingdom Metazoa; phylum Mollusca; class Gastropoda; order Neomphalida; family Neomphalidae; genus Symmetromphalus; species Symmetromphalus regularis. The sequence goes on along the minus strand of JAULBS010088428.1, from coordinate 10,940 downwards.
GTTCAAACAACTTTTAAATAAGGTAAAGCAAATTGCTTCCTGTCAAATATTGATATTGCAAGGTAAACTATTCTAATAATTATTGCATGCAAATTGAATCTATGCCAATTCTCCGTTTAATTAGACATGAATCATGTTTCATTATACTTCGTACAATCTATGACATGCACCTTTGAATCATTGAACATCTATGACGCCAATACAAACAAGCACATTAAAAAACTGCCGCTTTTCATTTAACGAAAATCGAACAATTATGTGTATATCAGCAGTTTCATATAGAGCTCAAAAATGCTCGTAGTACGACTTTTTAGTATTTCTAACAAGAACAATAGTAAATACAAAATTAAAAAACTAAATATTTATTACAAATGTTTCCCAGAATTATATATTATTATATATTATAAGTATGCATGCACTATTTTATATCCAGAAAGGTTAATACACGCGTCCCATGGTGACCGCCCCTTTAGAGTCATTAAAATCTATCATATTATCACGTACAAAATATAAGTTGATATTATTGGATGACATTTTTTATATATATCTTTCTAAAATAATTTGTTTGGCTTAAGTAAGTTTGCTTTGAATTGGATATTCACAGAAAATAGATGGTATGATGGAATAAAATTGGTAATGAAATTTTGATTGATTTCACAATCCTTTTCTGCAGTGCGTTATTAATGGGACCTACACCGGTTGCTGCTTTGTTTGATGTAGGCGTATTAATAATGTCGTAATTTGATTCTGTTGAGTTAAATGTATCAACAAAAAAAAACATTACAGCTTTATGAATAATTTGGAAGGATCTTATTTCAATCCACTATCAGAAACATGATCGTGTGACAGCCAAGAGAAATAGTCTAACTTGCATTAAAAGCTCCTTTGTAACTCAGAAAGTTGTTTATAAATTTACGTGGACTGGTTTAATTTGTTTAATATAACATTTTTTACGTAACAAATGTACATCGATAGTTTCTGGTAGTCACGTATCATATCGCAGTTGCACCAGTATGTACACCATGGCAATGAAATAACATGAGGGTCAAGTCAGATAACTGACACAAGAAGTATGTCCAAACCTGAGAATTTGCCAATGAATAATTCAACAATAAAATTTAATACGGAACATATTTATGGGAATTATTGGTAGGGCTGCAGACCCACAGCCCCCCCTCCCCCGGCTCCAGCGCCCCTGCATAAACAGAAGTCTGAGCCTCGGTGGTCCAGAGATAGAACATCAATTCTCAAGCTGGTGACAGTGGCCCAAACCCGTTGGAGGCTGGCTAACAGTTGACTACGTGTCAAAATAACCAAATGTTTGACATCCAATAGTGGTTGATAAATAAATCAATGTGCTCTAGTGGTGTCATTAAACAACAACAAAACACCCCAACAAAGTCTGTACTAAAGGTGTCTTGTTTGAATATTACCACTTAGAAAACAGCCTTAGGCATACATATCTGTGTCACTGGCTGGAAGCGGAAAATAGCCAACAATAGACTGATTCTACTACAGTATCGCACTTTTTCATTATATATTCACCAAACAGTTTTAGAGGTGAGGAGAAAAAGATGAATGTAAAAGCAGTTAAAAGCACACACTGGTTAAAACGAATCCCATAAAATTATGCTTTGTGTGAAAGAGCATGAAAACAATTTAGTGAAGTTCCTTGCACGCAATGTTAATGTTTAACTGTAATTGCTTAATTCAGCTGATACGCATCGCTTGTGTAATTACTTTTTGTAATAGTATATGCAAATTGCTGTTAGTGCATTACGTTTAATCCTTAGTTATTACAGAAGGCACAATAGGCATCAATTACGATCTAGGTGAGGTCAAGGACTTCCCGAGCCAGCGTCGTGTGGGGCGGCTATCTCATGACAAAACCGTAGAACAAATTAGTCTTCTGCACCAAGTTAATTCAAATTGCAATTAAACGCATACTCCCACGGACCCTTGACCTAATTAATTTCAAATATAAAAATTTGATTTGTCCATTGAAATACAACTAATTACATAACCACCGCATCTCGCTTATTATCAATATTTATAAAATAATAAAGAATTACTAGTATGCTCACGGACAATTAAATCGAAACAAAAAATAACGTTTTTTTTTCCGTTGAAGGTGTGACGTATATATTTCGCGTCACGTGACGGGTATTTCCCAGTTAGCCGTTATTTTAAAACTTCTGAATATTTTTGTAGATGCAAAAACATTTCTTACCAATTTATTTTGCCCTACGAGGAGTTCCGATCTTGAAATTTGAAATTTTTAAAGGTGAAAAAAAATCGATCGACGACATGGAATTCCCTATACCATGGTTCAGTTAAAATGTTTTGCGTGATATGAAAACGATATCTAGTATAATAAATCCATGAAAGTTTCATTTGTAATCAATATTTACACCACAAACCCCCTTAAATTCCGTGGGACTATGCCTTTAATATGGACTCGAATTAAGATAATTTATATGGAAAACAAAGGAATATTTATTTCACACTATATAGCAACTAAAGATGTCCGAACTGCGCAAAAGGTGATTGGGCCTGTATATTTATATTTGCAAGAATTTTGACTACCATTAAAAAACCACAAAAAAACTACAATACACGCTAATTTGTAATATTAATTTTTCTTAATTATCCATCCATAATAATGTAGGTGTTCCCGTCTTTTATTTAATAGACCTTTTCGCACTGAAACAACTATGTACCTGCTATTGAGAATGATACACTAGTATCACATAAATTCCTAACCCTTCCATCTTCCGCTTTTCTTGATATACAACCACGAAACAGATATCTTAATATCTTGCAACAGAAGTGATTATACAGTACGTTTGATGGTATTATCGAGTTATACTATCAGAACTGCTATCCCATAACAAAAGATTAATGTGGTGGTATGAGAACAGCTTATGCATGAATTTCCCTACATACAGGATAATATATACCACGACTTTTGATTTACCAATCTTCTACTGCCACTGAATATCATTTTACTGGATGTACACATTCACTCACTGAACGGGAGCTAATACAGAGGTAACCAACCTATGATTTCCTCGGAATGGATTCGAACTCAATAGCTACCGGCATTGGGTTTGGTGATCTAACAACTTCAACATAGAAAAAACTTAAACCCGATTCAACCTTGATTCAACGGTAACTGAAAGTTGAATCGTCAACGAGAAATAATGTTATTGGTTCTCGGTTTACTATATTATGGATAGGGGTGTTTCAAGAAGTGTGACGAATGTCATTCCAATATTTATTTTATAATTATTAATAGTTGTTAGGCGAGTAGCGTCTTTTAACCGTATATTTTAAGAACAAAGGCATTAACTCTGTTTTGCTATTTGTGTTAACGCTGTGATCTAAATGTGACGAATTAAACACTTTTAACTTTTCCATTTTGCGTTGTATATGCGAACCCTCAACAGTAGTAAACTATTTACTTGCTGTACTTGCAAATCGAATCTGGAAAGCCATGTAACCCAAGGCGTCGTCGTAGCTGCTGATCAATAGACTGCACATCATCTGTAATGCAGGTCAATATTCCCAATGAGCCATCTTACCCATAGGCATATTTTTATCTTAAGACTGTAACAGAGGATATATATGCTTTGTACTGTTGATTAAGATAATATTAACTTGTTGGTAGCTCTAATATTGAATGCGTTACTGTTTTCATTCATTCATTTTTATTCCCAGCATGTCATTCACAACTACCGTAAGTTTGTTAACGGAAACTTTCGCTAACGCCTTGACGCTGTCATAAATATTTATACTGAAAACATCAAAAAATATAACAGACGTTTACTTTAAGAGACACAAGGCATGCATATCAAACAATTGTGATTTTTGTTGTCCAGCTTGCGGAGATTTGTATATAGAGCCTATGTGAAGCTGCAGTTTTCTGCTGTAGACATTGTGTAACGAATAAATTGAACAATGTACTAGTATGTCTGCATGAGTTTCAAACCTGTGGTTTCCTAAACATTAAATGGTCACTTGCTTTAATGGATACAAACACAAACTACCACATACACTTTAAGTGCAGTTACATATGGGTATGGGTTTGGCGATATTTTTTAAGGACTTTCAACGACATTGCTTTAAACAACAGCTAGTATATGTTGAATATGTAGTTTTTGTGACAAGGTTAGGATTAGAACCTCGCAACCACTACACAGGCTATTCTTCTCGATTAACAATAAAATATATTTCCCCTATATTCTACAGGGACATAACGCAATGATAGACATAAAACCTATGAATTAGTAGATAAAACGGAACGTAGTTCAGTGGGTTCATTATAAAAGAGAATCCACCAGTCGATGCATTATATCTTAGATCCTACAATACGTTATTATTTTTATGCATGGATTGGTATTTTCTGTTCTTGAACGTTAGCACATCTAATAAAACAATGCAAAACATCTCAATGATATATTATACATTGCCCATTTATTATGATGTATGGGTTTTAATGAGCTGTCTTTTGTTGATATTATACTCATATGGTAATTAAATTCTCTCTCAGTTGTCTGATCTGCTCTTTTGAACGCAATGTTATCACGTATTATATTGTGCATGAACAAGTACCTTTGTACTAAACCGGTGGTTTGAGGGTATAAAGGTGCCATACTAAATATTTTTCTTAAATATATAGTTTGTATTGTTGTTGTTGGTTATACACACACACGCGAGCGCGCGCACGCACGCACATACACACATTGTTATTAACTCCAGCTTTAGATACTGTAACTTATAAAATAATCATACCGCGTTTTTGATCGTTAATATACATTATTTATAAACCACTGTTTAAAATATCCATCTCGACACGAGTGTTTCTGGTCGCGATTATGCTAGTGATAGCTGAAAGAGCATTAATGTTTATTAAGCCACTTAATGACATATAAACCGTAAACTGTTTGCCCATTAGTAGTCGAAAATAAACTCGTTGAAATGGTGCAACATAATGCTTTTTCTCTTCTGTCATCCACGGTGTCGTGCAGCAGTTAGCTGGTGTATGTATAATGCATAGGACCACGAAAGAAGCAATAACTAATTCCAGCTATTCTTGGTGCAAGCATTTTAATGGTATTACTTTGTAAAGTCCACTTTATTCCTGCGACTTTTGTTTATAAGTGTTTAAGTTGGCTTTTAATCAATCTTTTCCTAACCAGAAATACAGTGTTAATACATTAATATTCTACATTACCTAATCATTTTATAAAACAAAACAAAAAAAGTAAGGAGCGGGATGTGTCCGCCTTTGAACCAGTCGGAAGTCGGATCGATTATTCTCAATGGACCCATTTGTACTTAGGGCTATTTTCCGTTCCAATCAGTGGTCCACAACTGGTTCATCAAAGGCCATGGTATGTGCAAACCTGCCTGCGGGACGGTGCATATAAAAGACACCTTGCTGCTTATCGGAAAGAGTAGCCCATGTGGCGACAGCAAGTTCCCTCTAAATAAATATGTCAGAATGACTATATGATTGACGTCCAATAGCCGTTGATAAGATTAAAATCAATGTGTTCAAGAAGCGTCGTTAAATAAAACAAACTTTATTTTGTAGCAGAACAAATGTAATTACTATAACCAGTGAGCTTGTTTCATTGGAATTTTCATTAAATAAGAACATAACAAACATTGAATTGAAAAATGGCCGTTTATTACAATCGGCACCTCCAAACCAACGTTTACATAACTTCCCAAAGAAAACATAGCTCCGCCCACTCGCTGCCCGTCAATGACGTCCCCATCTAGGTCATTGCCGGAGTTTACTCGGGGGATTCCAAATTTAAAACTATCTCCGGTTATTATTAACTATTATTTAGATCGACCATCTAAATTTAAATAAACCTGGTCAATAAAATTTAAATTATATTGATAAAGGTCCCCTATTCAACCACTAAAACAGTTATACTAACCATAAAGTTAACCCCCCTCTTCTTTTCTCTCTTCATTCTTTCTTTTCTCCCCGGACCCAGTGCCCTTGTCTAATGACATTGGGCCCGTGGTGAGCGTGCCCGAACAAAACTGGACGTGGGCACGGTTTAAAACTACTTCAAGTCAAGTCATTGCCCCCAGCCACCTGTATCACAATTCTCGGCTCTATTTGTTGCACTGCCCTGTCCAAGCGAGAAATAATGGAAGAGAAAGTGCACCCGCTCTGTCCACAATAATATACATAAAATTCGCGCTCCAAAAGTTTCAGATTAAACAATTCTGGTGAACGTCTGCAAGCAAAATCTTCTAATCTGTTCACAAATGAGTGCCCAATAATCAGCACAGGAATCGCCATTGTCTGAGTGTCTCGATCGACTTAGGTACACCGCCCTACAGGGCAGGTCAAATTTATGCTGGAAAAATTAACCAAAGTAAATCGGCAAAAACAAATTAATATCAAGCCACAAAGTATATAAAAAACTTTTTACCATAGTTTTGGTATATCTGCAAATTAAAATAAACTTGTTAACTTATCGTTTGTTCCTGAACAGTTTTGAAGTATGAGTGACCTCTTCTTGTCTGCAGTGGCAGCGTCTTAACCCTTAACTCCAATTTGAGTGGCCAGCTGATCAATGCACATATAAATTTTGGAACGTTAGATATAAAAGTTGAATTCTTAAAATACCGAATATTGAATGAATAAATCCACTTGCCTGCAACAAATGCACTTTTAATAAAAGTGGTTATTTACTTTAAAAAAAAATAAAAATAAAAAAAAGTAAAAATGTTTAATGGCTTTCTTGAATTTCAGCATAGTAAATATCTAATGATTTCTACATTCAACTCCTTAGCTATATAATCATTATTATAATAGTACGACAGATAATTTCAACTGACATTTTAGAACAATACATTTGTATCTTTAGCATAGGTGTGATATTTGAGATATGTTCTGGTTTTATTTGAAAACATATTCCCCCAAGTGTAACACTGTTGTGACAAATACAATTGTTTTGCTAATCCAATAAAGTATTAAAAGAGTTCTGACTGGAAACATTGGTAGAAGTCATCCAGGCAGATTGACGTTCGTGACGCGCTGGCTACTTTGAGTGCAACATAATAAAACTTTAAGCAATGACGATATTCGAGAATTACACACTATCTGAATTCTTTTTAACGCTTTGTTTAGATTTTTTGCACGATATAACAATTACATGCATTAGATTCAACAGATTGTGTCAGATAAAAAACATGATTACAGCGCTGCGAAAAATCGTTAACAAACACCACTAGAATGATGAGAGAATGATTTCACCCTAATCCTCAAGTGGTTATCATTTTACACTAAATCACGCCTACTTATATTTTATTTACATAGGCAGGGCTCCAAGTGCTGACGACATTTTGGAAATAGAAACATTTGTTCAGTGTTATTGTGTTATTTGCACTTCATAGTTCACACGAAATACTGTTTATTGAAAGTCACACAAGCATATTGCTTGTTGTTCGGTTAATAAGTACTAACATACGGTATTTATGATACAACTAAGAAACACACTTTAAACATATATAGCATAAAAAATGAATTATTATAAATGTTGAATAAATACGTTTTCTTTCAAAATAACACCCAGAAATGCAATCACTGCTGCAAGTGGATTAGGATTTGTATCCAAATACATAAAAACCTCTTTTGAGGCACAAATACAGTTTTGATCCTGTCAAATCGAAAACAAAATAAAATAAAAGTTTGCTCTTAAGGTTGGCATGACCACCCGATCGATCAGGTCAGACCTACTTGACCTTTTTCTGGCTGACCCACCATAATTCCGGTATGCGACCATCACGGGTTGCACCTCACGATAAACAAGGTGTTCATTACTTTTAACAAACATTTGAAGGAAGTGAGAGTTTTACTGCATAAGCTACTCCCATCACAGGGTAAGCGGGATCTAGCGGTCTGCCTGTGAACCGGTCTGTCGTCGGATCGATACTTCTCAATGGACCAATTTGCGGTTTGGGCTATTTTCCATTCCATCCAGTGGTCCACAACTGATTTATTAAAGGCCGTGGTATGTACTGTTCTGTTTGTGGGACGGTGCATATAAAAGAAACCTTGCTGGTTTTCGGAAGGAGTAGCCCATGTGGCGGCAGCGGGTTTCTTCTAAAGACATACGTCAGAATGACTATATGTATGACGTCCAATAGCCGAATATCAGATGAAAATCATTGTGCTCTAGAGGCGTCGTTAAAAAGAACAAACGTTACTTTTTTTTACCCATCAGTGTTGTCACCATGTACCACGAGGAACAGTACACGGACATGTATCACGAGTAACCGTACACGGACATGTATCACGAGTAACCGTACACGGAGATGTATCACGAGGAACAGTACACGAAGATGTATCACGAGGAACCGTACACGGAGATGTATCACGAGGAACCGTACACGGAGATGTATCACGAGGAACCGTACACGGAGATGTATCACGAGGAACAGTACACGGACATATATCACGAGGAACAGTACACGGACATGTACCACGGGGAACAGTACACGGACATATATCACGAGAAACAGTACACGGACCTGTATCACGAAATTGTCTTTGAATATCGAACATGTTTTATTGGCATTAGAACACAATAATATATATTAATCATTTTTATCAATAACCATCAACATTTAATGTTTAGTGGAATAAAAAACATATCTCTGACATTTTGTAGATATATATCTTTTACTACTGGCGTATTTGTGGAGGTTTTAAATAAAAGTGACCTGATTTTCTATTATTATTCCAAAAACACACGCATGAAAAATATTAATATATATTTTAAACGATTATTATAATTAGTTCTATTTTTGTAGGAGTAATATAAAAGTTATTATATAGAAGTGAAATGATATTTCAGTCATCGCAAAAAACATTATTATATTTGAAATCTTGACATTTTGGTGTTTTATCTGTTTCGAAATTAACACACACCTAATACTTATAATGAACAATATGAGAAAACATGATATGCTGAAAGATCCATTTTCGTAATATTCCTGACATAACTATTATATTTTTGGTGAAGAAATAATTATACTCTACAGAAAGAATAATTATGCGAAAACATCAATAATTATCAGTTTACAATAAACCAAATTAGATGCATAGACTGGTCCATTGTCACCGTGATACTGTTCATATCGCTTTTAAAGCTTCAGTTGTCAAACTTCCAGAAACATATAAAACGTTTTGTTTATTTCATATACATTTCCATAAACGATATAGTTTTATAGCACAATTTAGGAAGCATATTCAGGACAGAACAGAGGAGGTGAGTGTCAGGTTTCAGGATTTTGAGGGGGCATATTCCCCCTGGTATTTAGCACAGATTATAAAAATACTTAGTGAGCAGTCTCTAATGGGAGCCTACATTCCAGGCTTATTACCAGTTTTGCACGGCACTGATCATGTTATCTTTGGTCCGCCTTGGGATTTTGTCATGCATGTTCTGCAGCACAGATAAGCAAGTTGCACAGTCATGATTTATGTTTTGTAAAATTGATTCATTTTAAAACCAAAATGTTACAACAGTATTAACGAGTTAGTATACCATCATAGCCTAACCCTCCGGGTTGTGTGTGGAGTGGGTGGGGGCAGTTAACCCCTGAGAATTCACTTTTTTTTACTACAGAAATATAGTTTCATTATTATAAATATCAAAACTCCATAAACCACCAATAAACAACAGACAATTATTAACTAATGGAATACATCATTGCAGGCGCGGATACAAGATTTCTGAAAAGTGGAGGTCCAAATGTGATGGGTAATGGCTAATTTTCACGACATTCCACTGGTAAAATGTAACCCCTCACCCCAAAAAAAAATCCCACACAAAACAAACCGAGCAAAATGTGGGTGATCAGGACCTGGGAATCCCTCTGGATCAGCTACTTATTGCTTATCAAATAATTTACACATATATTTTTTTAATGGGACATTAACTTTATTATTATTTTATTTACATCAAGACAATAAAAAAGTTAAGTGTGCAGACTGAATGACCATTTAACTTTAAAACGCCAGACTGACAACGACTGGCGCCACCAATCCACAGATAAGCAAAGAAGAACATTTCAATCTGATGGTAAATCAGGACGAAGCTAATAATAATGTGTCACAATATTGATTTTATGTAGTTTCTAATTGAGAACGATCGCTATCATTTCGTAAACTGTTCAAACTGGTCGCGTCTCACTGAGAAGTCATCTTCAAAATAATTCCATACATGAATGTTTATGATTAACTTGGAATGGGCTATTTAAATCATAGTTAATCTTATTTATATACTGCTACAATGATGACGGATATTTAAAAATTTTTTTTTATTATTATGTTTTATTAAGTGGGCTTTTTTCTTATTATAATTTTTTTTTTAGGAAAATTATTTGCTTTTGGTTTACTGTCAGTTTCACATTTTATATAGACCCATAGTTTATGAAAATGAAGCAGTTTCTTTCGCACGAGATTCATGAGCTCGAGAAAGTATATTTTGAAGAAGAAAAAATATGTTAGCACTTTCCAGTGATTCATTAACAAAGCTGAAAACATGGTAGATCTATATCACGAAATACACATGGAAGATTTGACTTTTGGATACGGTTTGTGCTCATTAAAACATCTCTGTAAACAGACGCATCATTGCAATGCAGTACGACATCAACATGTCCCCTAGAAGAAAAGTGAGCTACTTTGAAAGAAGAACAACATTTGCAAATATAATTCCATTTTACCTATTTTTAGCAAATTAAATTTTTAAAAACAATTGTACCCCTTTTAAACTCTCTCTCTCTCTCTCTCTCTCTCTCTCTCTCTCTGTATGTATGTATGTATGTATGTTTGTATGTTTGTTTGTTTGTATGTATGTATGTATGTATGTATGTATGTATGTATGTATGTATGTATG
>JAULBS010088417.1:0-17835 GCA_032355785.1 Symmetromphalus regularis | reverse complement strand
AACATAATTACTTGTCTCCAAATAGCGCAGTTTATTAATTAAATGGATTTTCCATCCGCATTTTGGGAACAAAAATATTCAATACCTGACTACACAGATATCTGTATGTGTTATGCCAAAATAATTTTACCGCAGAGACGACCACCAGTCGATTTAATTGACAAAATAGGAAGTTTTTTGCTCTAATTCTCCAACAATTATGCGAGTTGAAGATTTATTACATATTTTGTGTCGATTTATTTATAATATTCGTGATAATTTAAAACGATTCTAATTATATTCAGATATTTTCGCAAAAACCGAGAATTACTGAAATCGGTATTTTTGGAGAGCGATTATTCATGCTCCTTGGTCGAAATTTAAGGGCGCGAACGCGATCGCACGCCTTAGATGTGAAACCCTGTTGAGTGGTTTACCTCTTCTCTTACCAACTGTTTGTTTTCTTTTTACTTTATTTCTAACATTTTAAGTTAAAATGCAAATAAAAAAATTGTCTGCTGTTTTGTGCTTAATAAAAATGGTTCATGATAGCTCTAGAATGAAAACTATTGGAACTGTAATGATATATTATTATAAATAAATAGCATGTTTTATAAACATCAAAAGGTTCTCTTTTTAGATTTTTCCAAAGTTAATATTTAAATACGGACTGGCTTGAAACAGACTATAACCATTTATGTCTGTTAGATATGATCTGTCTGCCAGTAATAATAAACCATGACATGCCTAATTTTGTATTGTTTGTTTCAGAATAGTTAGTTTCTGAAACAATTTAACAAAAACCAACATTTTTTTTCATCCTTTAGTTAATTTCTAAAAATAATTGTATGAAAACCAACTTTTTTTCATCTTTTATAGTCAACTTTTTAACTTTCACTTTGCATGTTCTTTGTATAGAGAAGTAAGTCATCACAATGCTGCACTTTACAGGATTTTGTTCATGGATATTTATGAATCATATTTAATAAGCAAAAACCAGACAAATTTTAAAACATTATGTTTGGCTTTAACATTTTAAACTTGCTTTAGGTGTTTATTCCAGGGATTATCATGGATCATATTTTCATTTAATAAGCAAGAAACATTTGGAAAGATACACATTTGATGTTGTTCCCCTGAATCCAAGGCATTAATTGCCATGCCCCACAAACTCCGAAGTTTGGCACCTACCTGTACTTTTAATAAGAATAGAAGGTTTGATTCTGCTTTAATGTTGTGAGTGCCAGATACAATGAACAACTTTGAAATTTTTAGGGGGGCCAGTTTAATGAAACTTTATGGTATTGAAAAAAAAGTTGTTTGAGTGAATAAATAATATAGTTATGTTACCTTTTAAATAAAACTAGTTTTCTTTTTAGATTTAAAAGTTGTGGGTGCCAGATACAATGAACAACTTTGAGATTTTTAGGGGGGCCAGTTTGATGAAACTTTACGGTATTGAAAAAAAGAAGTCGATTGAGTGAATAAATAATACAGTTATGTTACCTTTTAAATAAAACTAGTTTTCTTTTTAGAGTTAAAAGACCATCTTTCTCTGCCTCTTTTATCAGCACAATAAATAAAAATATCCTGTCTTGAAATATGGCAAATGAGAATGACATTTTTAATTTTTAAAAAGGAAATGAGCAGACATGGATCCTACACGTGTCTTTATTACCCTGCCTACATATTTATGTTCCCCGTTGTTCCCCACATAATTTAAATAGTAATACCTTAAAAATGGGAAGCCAAAAAACTTTGTCAATTGAACCCCATCCCTCCACTATGTCCACACCTGACTTATCTCTTCTGCCACAATGTAATAAATAGAATGTACATGTACTTAATGATGTATTATTTTGTAACATACAAAGTAAGTCAATATCTTCATTTGTCCAGGAAAATTGAAGCCATCTAACGTTTGTGATTTATTAAGTGATATATGTGTGACATTTTGCCCGACACTTAATGTTATGATGAAATCAGTTATTGACATGTTCGTGTAAACTCCAGCTGTTGCATTATGTAGTGACAATCATTTGGTGACTCATTGCCACACGTTGCTAGTGTGTATTGGATTTATTAAATCACAACATCAATGTAGACATGATATACAGTCAAATCCGCTCATGTGACCATAAATATTAAGCAGCCACCTGTCTTAAACATTTAAATTTATTTTCAAATCAGCTAATTTAGTAGATAAAATCTGTATAAAGCATCTAGATACATCTTAATACGTCTTAAGATACAATATTTTCTTATTCTCTTATCAGCTGCATAAGACAGGTTTGACTGTATAACTATTAACATGTTATATATTTATTTCAACTATGTCAGAGATGTCAACTTGTACGTTTTTTCTGTAAACCATATGGATTTTTGCATATTGCATAGGCTTATGGGCTTACAAAGCAATCCTAATGGATATTTATGATTTTGATGAAAATAAAATTATTACGTCCTCAATGAGAAAATGGTGCATATTTTGCCGAGCTTGACTGCTACAATTAAACGAGAACACAAAGATGCTTTATGCGAATGGGGACATTGAGGGTAGATTCAAATATTTACTTTTTTAGAATTATGACTAAATTAAAGAAGCATGAATAAAATAAATAACATTTTCTCCTTTAAATTGTCATAAATTATTTCAGTTAATTTGCTAATTAAATATAGTTTATTCCTGAAACAGAAATGAAACAGAATTCTCAAAAACATGAAATGGAAAATAGCTTCTTTAAAAAAAAAGAAGAAATATCACTGGGTATACGATTTTTTTAAAGAATTACTAAATATTTAATGGGATGCCATTAACAACACATTTTCAGCTGTTTCTTTCTGAAGTCAGATGGAGGAACATGTGGGAAATAAATGATTTGTATCTGAACAAGTTGTATTTTGTTATTATTTGCTCATGGGTGTTATGTCAGGACATATATATACCACAATTGTGTTTTGTAATCGTGTTGAATATTTGTAAGTATTTTTTTGCAAATTTTACAGATTCTTTGTCATGGTCTTACAGATATCAGTTGTCCCTGGTTGACACCTCTACTATGTATACATACAGGACACATGATATGACTTAATAGCTGTCATCTGACACAGATAAATATATGTCTATATTAACTCAAATTAGAGCTGTCATCCTGAGTTAAAGCTGACCTGGCCATGTGCTGTGTATTGTGTACTATTAGCTGTTTGTTTAAATTTTACTGCAAAACAAATCTGCAAAATAATTGCATCTTTTTTAACATTAAGTTTTTGTTAGAATTCAAAATTACTTTAAAATCAGATTGATACAGTCAAGTAAAAAAAAAGTACTGAGGCAAATTATTTTAGCTGAAGCAGACTGCATTTGCCTCAGCTTATTTTGTTAGCAGACAGTTTCCTGTGTTGTGAGGGCTGAAACTTGTCATTAGCCCAATAGGCTTAGAAAAAAGAAGGGAAAAAAGAATCTTTGACAACATTACAACACAATGGATAATGAGCAGCTGGTTTTTAAATAATCCACCACAATTGTTTAAATAAAATACAAATTTATATATAATTTATGTTAAATAAAATTTAAAATGTCCAACTATAATTTTTGGTTATTTTAATAGGAAGTCCATAAATTATATTTGTTTATAATAGGTACATTTATTTCTGTATTTGGTGTGAAGGAAACGGATAATTTTTATTTATCAAAATGAGTTTTACAGGATTAATGATTTCCTGAGAAAGAGGCTTAGAGATGTAGCAGCGTATGGAAAACTCTTGCAGAATCTGACTTTAATACAAAATTTATGTATTCTGCAACTGTTAAATTTGGAACAATGTCCACTTTTCTTTTTACCAAAATCCTTCTTTACGCCTACACATTATCTTTAAAACCTTTGTGTTGCCATGGATTCATTTAGCCATTTTAAAAATAGGAACTAAATGCCACAAAAAGTATTTGTTCTTGATTTAATTTTATGCAAGAAAAATGATTTTATCTTAAAGAATTATTGAATGAATAAAGAATTAAACCATTTGTCTTGTGTTCCTTTCAAATATAAATCTGCAGTAAAATAAAAAGATTTTAAAAACTGTCTCGTGTTGCTGAATCTGTTAACATTATTTGTAATGTCGGCCAGCGTTATCCAGCAGCATGTTACAACTAAAATGGTAAGTTCATTTAAATGTTTAAACTCATTTTTGAATTTAAAAAGCTTTACTTTTCTATGCGAGACCTGATTAAAGTGGTTTATAATTACCTAAATAAATGTATGATACTGATGAATTGGTTAAATGTGAACAATTTTGTCCTGACTCTTTCGTTCTTACATATTTCTTGATAACATTTCTGATTGTTTTGCTTGGTACTCCTTTGTACATGTACCTTGCTATTGCTGAATACCTTTGAAGTGACATATAAAGTTTTTTGTATCAAACAATTTCACATATTTTTCGTCAAACCATGATCTGATGTTTGAAGAAAAAATATATGAAGTTGTTTGATGTAAAGCCAAATGCTATTCCTATTTTCAGTCTTCGTATCAGGGGTGTTTCAAGAAAACTCACCATCAGTGTCAACCAAGGGGTTAAAATTTTGACCATGTTGGATGGGCTCAAATGTTCTCAAATTCCATTGTTAGAGTCTTAGGGAATAATAAACAGAAGATCGATTTTGAATACTATTTTTTTTTTTAAATAACAGGCTCGCAACAATCAGGAAACCCTGTGGTTGAAATGCGGTGAAAATTTTGGTTATGTATGGGACAGCTGAAACCACAACTATTTTATGTTCAGTGTTCAGGAACTGGCCATCTCCCAACAATTGTACAACTTTTTTTGGGTGGTACATGTGTGTCTCCATGGGTTAGGTATGATAGCACAAACAGGGACTCCTTAAATACCCTGTTACTGTTAGATGGTAAAATCTATGAAAAAAGGAGGAAGGTGTTACAAAGATAGCCTTTTTTGAAAGTGATGGTGGGGTGATAAACCCCTCCATGTATGATGAATAAATGGTGAAGTCATTTTGTACTCTAGACACCCCATTGGAATAAGACGTCTTTTTAGGCCCATGTGGGATATATTTTTTGTACAGAAGGGTTAACTTTCCTGCTGGTTGACATAAAATTGGCCAAAAGTGTATGGGACACAAATACAGTAATAGGAAGAAACTGAAGGAACGTAGGCCACATTCTTAGGGTTGCACATCCTAGACAATACCTGGGATTAGACATAAATGGAAAATGCCACAATAACACATGCACATCTCTGAGATTCACCCCTGTTACAGGCATTTTTACAAAAATGGCGAGTTTTCTTGAGACACCCCAAATATACAATAAAATTGCCAACTTGCATATTTATTAGTATATTACATCCCATTTCACAGTAAATCCCACAATATCCACAGATTTTTGTCCGCAAAAGCAAACATTTTTTTTTTTAAATGGTGGTCAAACAAATACATAACTTTCAGGAGAGGGAAGGAGAGGAATGGGAAATGAAGGAAGGGATTGTTGGAGGAATGACAGTGCGTGTTGTAAATAAAAATAGTAATATATTACATTGTAACTGGCTTATTTTATTTTTTAATTACTCCACATAGCTAGTGGATGAACTGAAAGTTTTATATTTGTGACGCATTTTTTCGACTGCCATTTTTTTCAAATGTGTCAGCTGTTATGGCAAGCCTGGAAATAAGTGCTCGGTCACTGACATTGTCCGGTACAAAATTGTCATTTGTCAAGCTTTGACAGTCACAAATTTAATATTAGCGATCATTTTGTCCAACACAAAATCAGTTCAATGATGTACGTTTAAAATATGCATATTTTATGGAGTTTCAAGATCATACACATGCTTACTTATGACTAGCGGTCACTGAACAGTCACCACTACATTTACGGAGTAAATCTATTAATAGACCCGATCTAGCCCGATGACTCTATAAATAATACTTTGAACCTGAATCCGTAATCAGCCGACTTATTCCGAATGACACAAATAACATGCAAATGACCTAAATAACCGGCAACATTAGCTTGAAGTCGCCAAAACTTTTGATGATTTTTTATTTAATGTCCACCTGTCGCTACCCCCATCAGTGTCATTAAATGATATTGGTTGATAATACAGAATTAGTGGTGTAAATGGGATTTAAATATGCTGCTAAAATATGTGATGTTAACATGCTGATGTCACGTGATTGGTCATGAAGGCAAGACGTTGAACAAAATCGCATCGTTTTTCAACAAAACTGTAGCCTCCCATCACTTGTAGTTCTGTTAATACCTCATATTCAACCCCTCTTGACTTTTGAGAAAATTCTTGTTAGAACACAACGTTCCAGTACCTTATGTGCAATTACATTCGCGGCTAAAAACAAAATGGCGATTGAACTTTCATTTTACATTTTCGCAAGGAATTTTCGTTACGTACCCAATAATAAAAAAGGAACATTTACCAAACTCTTTTCAGTTACAGTTTCATTTATGTGCTTTGATATTATTTGCATACTATCCATGTGTTATATATATTTCCAATAAGACATGTCATCGATACAACACATGCATGATGCAACGTTTTAGACAAATTGTATAATTTATTGATTGTACCCTCAAGTTTCCGTTCAGGTTAACAAAGAATATTCATAATTATTGATGAATAATCACATTTAATCTTTGTAAAAACAAAGAAAACTGAATTTAAATTTCATAGCCAAACCGGAAATAAGTTTGGGCGTATTTGAATTCGTGGCACTATCAGCATGTTCGCCATTTTTGATGTAAATTTTTTTTGCGTATATGGAGTACTTTGCTGAAATGGGTAAGTGACGATTTGGTACAAACAAATTCATCCATGTGGTTGAAACATGAAGAAAATTCGAAAGTTGAAGTATCTGTGAGGAGGTGTGCAATAAAAAAAACTCACTTTATTCTTTAAAACTAATATTTATTTATTTCAAAATTAAATTTTATAAATTTCAATTTAATTTGGTGACAGGTATGTTTTCGTTTTTGACTGGTACAAATTGACTGACATAGGACATTTTGATAGGCACGTATCAACAAATTATTTCCAAGCATGGGTTTATAATTGTTATTGTTTTTTTTGTAGGAAATGAAGATCCTAGTACACATCCAATTAATGAGCAATGGAAGAAGCTACGTAACATCCGTGACCAGAATGACAGGCAGATCATCAAGTGCATCCGTGAGGACATCACCAACAAGAGATTCTTCTATGAGCCCGACATCAACAAGTTCACTCTGAGTTTCCATGATGGGTCCCTCGAGGAGGACTTCCGCAACCACTATCAAGAAAGTCATCTGTTCCGAGAAGAAACGGTGGCATCACCCCGTTATATTGCTCTGCTTGAAGTCATTTTCTCCATCATTGTATTCACACTCCTGTCCATTTGCTCTTTTATGGTATTTGAACGAAAACTTGCCTGGATTGTTGTATTCATTATCACACTGGTTATTGAGATCCTAAACTTCATTAATGTGATAACAGATATCATGTATGGCCCACAGAAGAAAGAAAAGTGTGAGGGTCTGATGCAGGTAATGGCAGGATGGTACTGCCGCAACTTTCTTGGATCACTGGTTGCTGCTCTACCTGTTGTCGCTGTGTACTCGAATCTGACATGCACCTTGATGGAAGACAATGACTGGTACCTTATCATGTTCTGTTCCTGCATTATAGTAACCCTTGTACACTTTTGTAACTTCACCATGCTTAGTTCATGGGTAAAGTCTGGTATTGCTTTGATAGGTGGCATCATTCTCATTTTGGCTATCAATATTGAGTTCTGTCTGCCAGTAAATTCAACAGAAAATTCAACCATAATTTCTGGTGATTTTAGTAATGACACAACATACAATGTGCCTTTTTCAAAGTTGTTTTTCAACCAGAAGCTATTTTGTTACGAAATTATTCTTGATGTTGTCCTACTACTATTGCTCATTTTCTTCATAAACCGTGAATTTGAAATTAGCTACCGCTCAAGTTACCATGGCAGTGTACAGGCTGAACATGACAAGACGACGATGCAAGAGAATAAAGATCAAGCTGACTGGCTTCTGCACAACATCATCCCTGAGCATGTGTCTGAACTTGTCAAGAAGACTTCAAAGTATTCCAAAAACCACAAAGATTGTGGAGTAATCTTTGCAACACTAGTTAATTTTAATGAATTCTATGATGAATCCTATGAAGGTGGGAGAGAATACCTCAGAGTATTAAATGAGTTAGTCAGTGACTATGAACAGTTGCTCGATCACGAAGAGTTTAAAGATGTTGAGAAGATTAAAACAATCAGCAGCTCATTCATGGCTGCTTCAGGTCTGAATGAGCAGAGCCGCATGAAGAACACACACAAGTATGGTCATCTACATGCTCTGCTCAGCTTTGCCATGGGGCTACAGAAAGCTGTGGACAGATTTAACGAAAGTATATTTAACTTTGAGTTCATTTTGAATGTTGGCTTCAACTTTGGTGAGGTTACTGCTGGTGTGATTGGAACGACGAAGCTACTATATGACATATGGGGTGACACCGTAAACATTGCCAGTCGGATGTACTCCACTGGAGTGGCCAATCGTATTCAGGTACCAGAGGCTGCAGCCAAACTGTTAGAAGACACATTTGACTTTGAGTATCGGGGTGAGATATTTGTTAAGGGTAAAGGACAGATGAGAACATACCTTGTTGTGAGAAGGATTGTTGATATCAACTGGGATTCATTTTAAATTGGGTAGCTAAATACTCATTACAGATAGAGAGATTGTGTTTCAAATGAAAGTCCACAGGTTGATATGTTACTAGCTTGAATTTTAAAGTAAATTTTAAAATTTATTATTACCACTGAAGCTGTTCTTCGTGTGTCTTTAAGGAGTGAGAGAGTTAGCATTTCAACACATTTTTATTACAGAATCCGACTATAGATAATAACTTAATAATGTAAATTGGTATGTGTTTGGAGGGAATGATAAGCCCTGACAGTTTAATAAATTAGTGAATGTAAATACAATGTATTAGCAGGTTTCAAGGGCTTGGCATTACCATTTTAAACCATGGTAACATCTTTGTTTTGTGGATAATCCTCTGGAAAAGAAGTTAAAAATCATAGGCCCTCAAATGCCATTCAAACTGGTACATCAACTTTGAATGATAATTAAAAATACCATCTGTTTTCCTATGGTTAATGTGACATTCATTTTTGTTGTTGTTCTTTTAGCCAAATGTTTTAGACCCTGGACTTGAATGTCATTGTGAATTGGTGCAGTAAATTTGAATGTAACCAGTATTGGGCCATTTCGTGATATTTGTGAAGTGGTATAAAAAATTTAAAGGTTTGAATCTAAGCAAAATACCAATGGGATGTGTTAGATACATCAACTAACTTGAAAACCAAAATATGGGTCAAAATATTTACCTCTTGATTATGTAAATTAGGTTTTTCATATGAAACTGTGGAAATCAGTGTGTCAGTGTTAGGACACATTTTTTTCTTAGTTTTCTCCTATTATAGTTAATTCCTGAACATTTTTTCTTGATTCTACCACTTGAAAATGTACAATTTAGAATACATATATGTAATAAAATTCATTTTATATTAATGTGTCCTGTCCGACATGTCCTGTCTGACATGCTAGCCGAGTGGGAACTTTTGACCCCCCTCGGCTATACTTGAGTTAAGAAACCAAAATGGGGTTGGAAGAATGTTTACACTTTCCCAACATGCCAAAAATCCCACTTCACTTTTTGTCCTATCCGACATGAACTTTCTGGCCTCATTTTGAAAAGTAAAAAGGAAATCCAAGGATTTAATTTTGTTACCCTATAAAGTGGTTCCATAGTACTTGCCTCTGACCAGTTGAAACTTTTTGATAATTACCCAGAATAATTTCTATGATGGAAAAAAGCCTGTTAATGTCCGGTCCAACATGAAACGAATACTAAGAAATGACCCTATTATATATTCACACAACAGGCTTTTTTCTGTTTATGCAGTAACATTGAGAAATTGTAGTTTTTTTGCCGTCTATGAATATACACACTAAAGCAGTGGCCATTTCCACAAAAGCTGAAGGCCTGTTAAATATTGAAATAGGTAATTTTGAGATGTTTTGTTGTATCAGTTGCTTGGGATGAGTAAAATTAAAATGATACTATCCCATACCAGTAATGGTAATTTTTTTTTTTTTTCTGTTAGAGACTTTCCTCAGATTTCAGTTTCATTTAACTTACTCCATTAAAGATATACTTCCTAGGTTATGGCTGTTACTTGGTCAGCTTCTAGAGCATGGGTTTGTCTTTTCAGAATAGGTTACAAATGTTACATACTTGTTGGACACATGGTTCCAAACACTAAAGAGGGACAAGTGATTATTTGTGGGGACTAGTAATTTTTCTTGACTAGTCTCCATGGCAATTAAAATTAAAATACTTCATAATTTGTACCACTGAAAAATAAGAGAATATGAAATGGTGTCAGCTGTTTTATTATTTTCATTTATATTTACAAACAGTGGAATGAGGATGCCGGGATGCCCTGACATTGCTTAACCACCAGCTTGTCCACTGTCCTTTCCTGGGGCAAATTGTTAATGTTTTGTTCTGGCAATCCTATATGTACTGATCATTTAAAGCATATTTTCACATCACAAATCTCCTAAATCACTAGCCCATGCATAAAATCAGTTGGAGTACAGGACCTTTGTATAAAATGTGTCACTCTCGAGTTTTTATCCTGCTATAATTGTACCATACTGTGCTTCTAAGACTTTTTTAATATTTATAATGGTTTCATTATCTAGAGATCAAACAATTTAAACAATAATTTTAGAAATTTTGCAGATGAAACAGATAATAATATTGATTTTTAAAAATCTATTAAAATACTGGACAATTACTGTAGCTAGTGAATGAGAAGACGATATACTCCCTTGTGCTGGTTACCAGTTGTCTGGTATGTAAACACTAGAATCCAGAGCTTTTTCTGTCACTTGACAAATTCACCATTTGTTCATTTCAAAAACACTGGCAAATTTTATTTTAACATCGCAAAATAATTTCTTATAATAATAACTATTTTTGTAAACAAAAAAAATTTCTTGTTGATTTATTTATAGACAATTCAGTTATTTGACCTTTCTGAAGTAGTGCTTGTTTAAGTATAATATCCAACAATATTATGACATGTTTTTCATTAATTAAAATTTATTTTGGTAATTCTTAATTGTTGCAGAGATATGTTTTTTAAAATACATTTTTTATAAATAATTGAATTATGTCCATAAAAGGAAGTCTCAACTTTTATAAATTAGTATTTTCTTTTGTAGTCATATGTCAGTCATCCATGTGCTTCCAGATTACATCCTCAGAAATGAATTGAAACATCCATCTGCGAGGCCTAGTCAACATTTTAAGTTTATGTAAACATCTATGAGACACGTTACGTTTATATAAACATTATCTAGGAGGTCTAGCAGACATGTTATGTTTATGTAAACATTATCTAAGAGGTCTAGCAGACGTGTTATGTTTATGTAAACATTATCTAAGAGGCCTAGCAGACGTGTTATGTTTATATAAACATTACATGGGAGGCCTAGCAGACTTGTTATGTATGTAAACATTATCTAGGAGGTATAGCAGACGTGTTATGTTTATGTAAACATTATCTAGGAGGTATAGCAGACGTGTTATGTTTATATAAACATTACATGGGAGGCCTATCAGACTTGTTATGTTTATGTAAACATTACATGGGAGGCCTAGCAGACTTGTTATGTTTATGTAAATGTTATCTAGGAGGCCTAGCAGACATGTTATATTTATGTAAACATTACATGGGAGGCCTAGCAGACTTGTTATGTATGCAAACAGTATCTAGGAGGTATAGCACACGTGTTATGTTTATGTAAATATTATCTAGGAGGTATAGCAGACGTGTTATGTTTATATAAACATTATCTAAGAGGTCTAGCAGACGTGTTATGTTTATGTAAACATTATCTAGGAGGCCTAGCAGACGTGTTATGTTTATATAAACATTATCTAAGAGGCCTAGCAGACGTGTTATGTTTATGTAAACATTATCTAGGAGGTATAGCAGACGTGTTATGTTTATATAAACATTATCTAAGAGGCCTAGCAGACGTGTTATGTTTATGTAAACATTACCTAGGAGGCCTAGCAGACGTGTTATGTTTATGTAAACATTACCTAGGGGGTCTAGCAGACGTGTTATGTTTATGTAAACATTACCTAGGAGGCCTAGCAGATGTGCTATGTTTGTGTAAACATTATCTAGGAGGCCTAGCAGATGTGTTATATATGTAAACATTACCTAGGAGGTCTAGCAGACTTGTTATGTTTATGTAAACATCTAGGAGACCTAGCAGATGTGTTATGTTTATGTAAACATTATTTAGGAGACCTAGCTAATATAATCAGGTTTGTGTAAACATTACATCTACATGTAGATGACTTTACAGAAATGATGTAATGACATTTTTATGAATATTAGGAGGCCTGGCAGACATGATGTTATGTTTTTGTAAACATTGCATAGGAGGCCTATCAGAGATAATGTCCTGTTTTTGTAAAAATTGTATAGGAGGCATATCACAAATATCCTCTTTTTGTAAACATTGTATAGGAGGCCTGGCACACGTCTTCTTTTTGTAAACGTTGTATAGGAGGCCTGGCAGACATTGTCAGGTGGTTGTTAATGTTATGTCTAGAAGGTCTTTCAGACATGATATACTGTTTGTGTAAATATGGCCAAATTTTAAAATTTTAACTTATTTTTGTTTGGCATATTGTTGCTAAATTTGTGAAATATTTAGATATTATAGACCATTAACATTGTAGCTATTATAAAACCAAGGTAGCTGTAGTGAAGAGCTTCATTGTATCAAAATACTACTACATTTTACAAATTGTTCACAAATGACTTCACAAAACATGAACAAGTATGATTATATAAGATGAGATTTTCTTTTTTGAGCCTATTTCAGTTAATTAACATACATGTATAAAGATTTAAATAAAGGTAATCATATAAATAACTGGAAGTGACCCTCAGTAGTTCAGTGGTAGAACATCGGATTCTCAAGCTAAAGACTGGTTCAAAACCTGTCAGAGGCAGGCTCACATTTGACTACATATCAAAACATTTGACATCCAAAAGGTGATGATTAATAGATCATTGTGCTGTAGTGGTGTCTTTAAACAAAAGACTAAACATACTGGTCAAAGAGAAAGAAAAATTACCAAATTCTGTTTAATGTTAATAATGTTCTTTGAATTTGTGATAAAAATAATAAAAGATAGAATCCTTTATTAATAATAATTTAAAAAAAAAAAAAAAAAAATCAATTTCTAAAATAAATAGTAAAGATGTTGGACACTTTGTTCATCATACTGTGAATGAAGAAATAAATGTTTTCTAAACCCTTGGTATACATCTATTTATTGGAACTGATAGGCAGCATTATGATGTGACATAATGAGTTACAGTGCTAGAAGAGGTCGACTTATCCGTCCGTTAGTAATTAGGTTATTTTCTCATTCTGGGAATATAAAAAGCATTATAACATGTCATTTAAATTAATATTTATTATTAAAAACTTGGCAAATGTCAAGATAGTTACCGATATGCTAGAATATTTAAGTAAAAACTTGAAATTTTAATGAATGTTTGAAGTGTTGAATGTAGTCATTTTTAAAGACAATCTAGATAAGATTAAAAAAAACATTTTTTTTTAGCTGTGAGTGATCTATTTTGGTTGTGTGGTTTACTTCCCATTTCATTGAACCTCCAATTCAAAAATGGAACAGACAGGAAGGGGAGAAAATAAATGTTTTCTTGGACATTTGGGAGAAATGAAAAATAATACTTGTCTTTAGTGAAAAATGTTTATTATGTTTAAAACTACACAATCAAAATAATTGTCTCGTTCATTTCTTTCCTGACTTTTTGCCCGAGGAATGCATAGTTTTTATTCAAACAGTTGACCTATGAGCAACAGAACTGATTTTCTGTGAAAAAACTGAACAACTTATTTTCTCAGTGGGTATTTGTTCCAACAGTCAGAATACAAAATAGTTAGAATATAAAATAGTTAACCTAGGCCACCTGCTTACAAGCATGAGTCATGAGAAATATAAACATGTTATGACTAGATACCAAAATTAGGAGATAACTTGTGTACTTTCATTTTTAACTATGTTATTATGATGCATTATTTGTATTTTTGGATAAGTAGTAGTTTTAACAGTTAAAAACTCTGTGTTATGTGAACACATTATATGATGGTACACAGTCTAATAAATAAGGGCAGACCAGTTTCTTTAATTAGAAATTGTGAAACAGTCATAAGTGATGAACCGGTAGTAATAAATAAATATTAACCAACAAAATCTTGGATTGTTTTAAGTAAAAACCTTATAGAGTATTTCAGCTTTATAATCGGCTAGTACACTTTCTATAAATTATACTGATTCTAAAATCTGAGATATAATTTTTAGTATCTACTGTTTAAATGTTCGCATGTAACAAATAAAAATTCTAAATTAACTTTTATGTACAGAAATTATATTTGACCATATTAAGGTTGTGTTTTAATTAGATATAGAAATGTTTATATTAACTATGTTGCTGTTAATAGATCAGTTTAAACTAATCTCATACTAACTGATTATACAAAGTGTAAGTCACTGGGAAATGCTTAATGCATAATAATGGTTGTTGTCATGAAAGTAAATGTGTTGTGAGTTCCAAATGAAGATTTGCTAATATTAATTCTAGCAGTGTGCAAATTCTGTTGGTTGTTGGACTGGGAAGTTAGTTGAATGTGTCTGGTAGTTTTGTCTTAGTCGGTCCAGCTATTTGAAATATTATTGTGATTTTCAAGATAAATGTATTAACAAACAAGCAGTTTCAGTGTACATAATATGTCATCAGTGATGTACATGTATAATGACTAAACATTGTAAACCAACCTTTATTGAATTTGCCACATGCTTATAAAATGTTTGGTGTAGATTCCATACTTTTAACTTCATTCTTTTTGAATAGCATTGACAAGTTATGGTCTGAAGACCAAATTAAAGTTTTTATTATCTATGGAATTAATTAATTTTAAAATCTTCTGCTCTCATTACACAAAGTGATTTGCTACAGTTGTTTTTAATCTTGGTTGTCACAAGTTATATTTGTGTTGTTCCATAAAGAAATATATGTGTACTGTATTAGTGATAAATCTTCATCTCATTAAAATGTTCTGTCACTAACATACTGAAACAGTATAAAAAACTCTATACCGCTCATACCTGGGTACCATGTATCATCTCCAAAATGAAACATCTGCACTTAGACAGCCTCATAAGTTAACATGGTAAATATACAACTTTTGTTGCTTCATATCTCTATAGAAAAATGGCTGAAATTGTTTCTTTTGCTGACTACATATGTTCATCATTCCCGTTCATCTTGTATATTCACTGGGATTCAAATCTTTTAATTTATCTAGGTAAGATATGCAATAAATATTTAAATAATTGTGATTGCAATATTGTTTCTTTCCTTTGAATGCAAATTGTTGTACTTATAATGGTAAAACACTTACGTCAGTAATATAACATTTGGAATGGAACGTTCAAAAATTGATAACGTGCTCATTTTGCATTAAGTGACATTTTCAAAAAATAAATATCAATATAAAAATCTGAAACAGCAACTTATAATTGTGGTTCAGATTTTACATGCCAAAAACCTGTTTTCACCTTTCATCAGCTGACCATGATATTTGAGAAATTAAAAAAAAATAAATACAAATCTGAGAAATGTTTGAAGTGGTCATAGGATGTACTGGTATGTTTACCAGTTTATTCGTTGAAAGGGTATAATTAAAAAAAACTATCACTGTTCAAAATCTCACAAGTTTCTTTTTTGTTTCATTATAACCATAAATCATGGCATTACACATTTACAATGATCACAGCACTCTGATCACTTTATGGAAGAGAGCCTAAAACATATAAAAAGTTATTAATTTTCAAGCTAGACAGTAAGTTTTAGTGAAACTAATTCTTTCATTTTCAGTATGTTTGCTACATTGTACCTTGCAACCATTTCCATATTTAGTTTACTAGTTTATTTAAGTATCCAAGATTTGCTTCATTTTATTTTGTTTGCTCACATTTTGGGACCAATTACTGCTTAATTTCAGTTAATAAAAACATTTAATCTTCTACCATTTAATGAAGTCAAGTTTGTTATGGCCAGTATTCAACAAAATGTATATAAAAGGATTTTATTATTATTTTTAATTTGTGGATATGTATACTTAAAATAAATACCTGTAAAATAAGTATTAAAGTAAAATTACTGTTTCAAACAAATAAATATGTTTTGTTTTCATTTTCCCCCCAGCTTTTTTTTTCAGAGCTGTATTATTTTTTAATACATAAAATGTTTTCAATCACGTAATCGATTGTATGTGTTTTGGTAGTACTACACAGTTGTTGATGTGTTTTCAGTTATTTAAAACTTGAATTAATTTTTTTAAATATAGCAAAATACTAATTAGTGTATGAAATCTTTTTTAAGTTTTGCTTTTGACACTAATACACAGTTTGTGATTAGTTATTGTGAAAGGTGTCTGCTTATATTTAGCTGAATGTGGTTTACATATCAACTTAATACATCAGCTGTTTTATTACAATGAATCAACCCATGTAGACGATGTATACATTACTTGAAATAATCTTTACATACAGAACTGATTTTGAGATTTTAGATTACGTGTATTTGTCAAATATTTCTGCTCAATATGTCACAAAATATGTTAATATGCTCGGATATGTTGTTAAAAACCTTGTTTTATTTTTGAAGTTTTACTAACGATCTTGTACAGTTGTTGTTATATTATTGTCTGTAATGTTATGCATTTAGCTCATTTGTATTATGATGTTAAATTATTAAACATTGTAAGCATGTAACTTTAAGGTATATTTTATACTGTGTAGGTATGTGTTATTCGCTATTTAAAAACAAGTTTTGCCATGGTTTTGTTTTGTTTTGTGGCTGATGTAAGTCCTGCTGTCATTTGTCAGCCTGTCTTTTCTGTTGTTTCTTGTATTCATCCATCTGTTCCTCATACATAGTAGAAAAATACTAGCAAGTTACTTTAAAAAGAGAATGTTATACATTTAGTGCATAATATGTTTAAAACCTATTTAACATTACCCAAAGTGTGAACAAACCATACACAAGATATTAACTTGTTTAAAAATAGCAAAAAAAACCATTAACGCCAGCATACAAACACACACACACACACACACACACACACACACACACACACACACACACACACACACACACACACACATATAATTTGAAAACATAATGTCAAAAATATTTTTAATGAAGTCATAAAATATTTACAAAAATGATACGTGAAATTATCATGAACCGAGTTATGTATATGATAATTTATCAAAAAACATATGAGCTCAATTATCATTATGCACAAGCCAGTAGAAAATAATGTTTTAAAGAAGTCATATAACAATGTCAATATAAAGTGTGTCATAAGAATTGTTTTTTAAAATGCACAATGTTAATGTTTTATAACATGTTTGCTTACATTAAAGTTACATATTTTTTATCTTGAACATATACTATAGTCTGTTTACGCTACTTGGAACATGGATTTTTTTTTAATTACTTTCGTTTGCGTGAATCTAGACGAAAAAGGACTAGAGTTTTACAAATAACAAAAATGTCCTATGTTCCAATTTTTTTCATTACTTTGTTCAATAATAATTTTAAATATTACCCATTCAACA
>JAULBS010088406.1:0-17836 GCA_032355785.1 Symmetromphalus regularis | reverse complement strand
CGTTTTTGACCGGCACAAATTGATTGACATTGGACATTTTGACAGGCACGTCTCAAAAAATTATTTCCAGACTTGCAGTTTGGATGGCAATATTTTGACTCCTGGTGATATTATAAACATGAAATATTTTTAAATTGTATTTTCTTAGATTAAATTAAGTTATAAAATATTAATGATAACAGCCTTGCATTCAGCACAGGTATGACTTCATAGGTGCGATGTACCAATTTCTGTGGTTCCAAACATTGATTTGAGACATTTTAATGCAATTTGTTTTAGACATGTACATCTGAAAATTGAAAAACACAAAATTCCTTTGTAAGCATTAACTGATCAGACATGAACATTGTGCATTAATGATTATTATTTCTTTAGGGTGAGACATCATACTTTGAATGAAAATCTGAGAGTCATATGTCAGCTAATACCTGGATGCAGTGACGATGGCAGAGAAACAAAGGTTTGTGGATTCACTGGCAGGGTTGTGCGGGGTCAATCAATTTTTTTTTACCTTGTTTAAAAATATAATTTGATTTTGCATAACCCATTACAAAATATGTTATATAAAGCACATACTGTCCTCTCCAATTAAAAATAGGGTTAAGCATCTAACACTAACTTATCATCTATGGGTCCTAACTAATTTGGACCACTCTCGGGGACAATTCAAATAATTGACTCCTAGACCATTAGACATTATTTCAATCCCTTGATCCCTTCACTTACAAATTGCAGTTTTTTTTCGTAGACCATGTCTTGGAATTACTTAAAGAGTTTTTGTTTTCACGGAAATAGGTTGTGATGATGCAGAGAATTATCAGCTATGTCGCATACCTGGAGAACAGTATATCTAGTCTGTGTGGAGAACTTGGCATGCAGTTTAACTCTATTGGAACTCCTCTCGTGAACAGACTCAAGAAGAAAGTTGGTAAGAACAGAGCTAAATTTGCCAAATTAATTGCATATTGAAACCCAAGTTGAAGTTCTAGTAGGAATTTGTTTTTAAAACGTCCAGGATGAAAATAGATAAAATTGGAATAATCGTCTAAAACCTGAAATCTTGAAAGTAAAATGGCCTCAAGTAAAATAAGGAGAAATTAGAAAATATAATATTAGCACTTCAGGACTGGAAAAATTGTTCCAACATGAGAAAAAAACAAAACAAATTCAGCCTATTACAATAGATAGCCTCACGAGTAATGTTTGCACATTTTAATCAGTCTGAGCTTTCCTGCATCTCCAAAATATCCTTCAGTTAACAGCTGAGTTGCACTTGCTTCTGCAGCCAAATTTTTACTGTTGTACTTCAGTAATATACTGTAAATCAGGAAATGTTGGCGACCATAAAATATTAGCGAAGCCATACAAAATGCTAATATTTCATACCCTAATATTTTATGATTTTTAAATATAAAAAGCCGTTTTATTAACCAAATGCAGTGCACTCAAAAGTACCCGGTCACTAGCGTTAAATCGCTGGCTGAAACCGCTTTTCTTGCTGCCTACTTTTCGTTTTTGGTAAAAAAAAAAATGTTTTATGCATGCCAAGATTGCCTGCTACCATCACTCTTGTACCTTGCAACTTCTTAAACTACTGAGAACCCTGCAAATGTACATCTTGGCGACTTGTTGTTCAACAGTACCCTAAAAATGCACAATGGTTTTTGGAAATTCATGTACATTAACAGTATACCTATCAGTAACACTGACGCTGAATTTTCCTCTTTATTTTAAACCATAAAACAATACCTACTACTGGGAACAATAACTGCAATAATTATGTATCAATGAAACCTTAAAACACCCTGTACAACAGTAGACTGCTACAAATAAATTCTTTATTGGAGGATTGTGATTGTTTTGACAGTGATTAACTGAAGAAACAACATGCTATTGATTAAACAATAATAGCAAACAATAAAGGTCAGTTTGCATACTTGGTACATGTAATGTTGCTATTAAAATTAAGTTGGAGGTAAGTAGCTCCACTTAGAAATTAAGTAGCTCCACTTAGATGTTTAAGACTTTGTTTGCAATCGGATATACTGTGTGTTGCTAAATGTCAAAGTGAATTAAGTGATAAGCTGATTTAGAAAAATCTGCTTAATTTTTCTTGATGTTTGCATTACAACCTCACGAAAGTTTTATGTCGTCTTTATTTCAATGATAGGGATTTCACTAACTTTTAAGGTCACCAACATTTTATAATTTACAGTAAGTAAATACTATAAAATAACAAGCTCATTTTATTTTTCAGAGACAAGGGCTAGAGTAGTGAAAAAGAGAGAGGAACCAACAAGTGATGAACCAGTAAGTACAACATACGTGTATCTGAAGTGTCATAATCTACCAAGTTATCTTTTCAAATATGTTTTATCTTTAAGTCCCAAGGTCAAATTACTAATCTAATATGACCATTAATGTTACTAATTAAATGAATTATCAAAAGCTGCATACAGCATTTTATTTATTTATTTATCTTTTTCATCTTCAAGGTTTTGCTATCTGCTTGGTTATTTTATTACTGTTTTGGATTATTACAATTAATATAATTTGACTGCACATAAGTATGAATTTTGTTTTCAGATAAAATATTCCCAATCTCATAGTTATAGTACTAGACGACTCAAACTGTCTTCCCCTACCGTTGACTCAACAACTGACACTGTCCCAATATGGACATCAAGCAATGAGTTTGTGAATTCACAAGATTCCACTGCCCCTTCGTCAACAATTGTCACATTACCAAGCAGTGAAAACACCAGTTCAACATGGCAAATGGAGAGTGATTCAGATGACATCATTTCAAATACAGGTTGTGTAATACTGCACAATTAAATCCACAGTCGGAGCTGAATCCATTATTTATATTCAGGATACATCTTAGTTTCTACACAGTATCAGCATGCTAAACACTATTCTGTTTTTTTTAAAATCCAAACAGGTTTTTATAATATGTTTATTTATCAGACTTAATTGTTTTTAATTATTTTGAGTTTGTGATTTTTACCGTAGTGATAGTTATTATATTATTTACTATATACAATATATATAGTTTACAATTTTATAAAACACCTCTATACAGTGATTTAGAATGTTTATAATTTAAACACAGCTTGACTCCCAATAGCCAATATTTTTTGTGCGTGGTGGGGTGGGGTCGTTAAACCAATATTCAATAATAATATTCAATAATAATGCTAAACACTAGTGTTGTCAAAGTGATGCAAGATCATATAATCTAAGTTATGAATAAAGAAACCCACTAATTATGCTTGTGATAGATGGATCATAAAAAACATTTTAAAACAAGTTGATAAAACATGGCTTTTAGAAACATACTAATAATCTGTACAGCAACCTAAAGAACATTCAAAAAATAAAAATGTTATGGGGTCATGGTTTTTGTGTATACGTGTACATGCATGGATGAGGTAACTTAGAAATACAAACACTACATTAAATGTATAATTCATATTTGCTAAATAATGTGAATTAATTTATAGCATTAATTTCTTAACCACAACCATTTCCTGAGGGAGTGGGGTTTTTTTTTTTTTTTTTAACATGTTCTGGGCGAATAGTTGTAACTAAGTTACTTTCTTAATCCTCATTGTGCTAAGAATCGCATAAGGCTGTAACCAGAGATCACCATTGCTGCCTGTCTTTTGCCAGCTTTTCTTTTTTTAACTACCATTCTTATTAAATGAAGGATTTTATAATATTAGGTGACTACGATCCATTCTTTGACACAGAAATTCAGACATCAGGACCAGACTGCTTTGGTGTCTCCAGTGAATATTTAATTGTAAGTTGACCAGTTAGCTTTTTGTGTGAAACTACCTATTTGTTCAGAGTTTTAGGAATAACAGACATGGGAATTGTACACCCATCAGTGTATATACGTGCCAGTAAAGTTCTCAGTACACCGCAAGATATATCCCATACACCACAAGGCTTTGAGGAAAGAACAAAAATACATCAATGTAGGTACATTGCTACAATTTCTTTGCACTGAGCCAACAAATCGGCTTCCAAAATACCCAAATTCATTTTAGGGTGGGGCACTTTGTCCTCCAGGACCACTGCACCCTATTGGGACCTAGGCATCCCTTGGATTTGGATTTTAGGCTGAATACGTGCTAGGCACTTTTTCTAATTGCCATGCCTGAATAAAAGTGCTCTTTAATTCTATTTATACATTGATGCATCAGAGCTGTCAGTAATCTGTTTACTTTCAGTCACCAGGAAAACATCTTTCAAGTACGTGTACTGTACCCGACTTCTCAAACTTGGTGTTAAGTCCTGGCTTCATACCTTCAGCAGATAATACATCATTTGGTCTCAGTATCAAGCAAGTAAGTATAGACATTAATTTGATAATCCTTAGTATTCCTATTTCCTCTGGATATTTCTATCTAAAGCTTACTACAGAAACTTTGGTTTATTGGTTAATAAATTACCGGTATGATTGGAAACTTGAAATATTTCTCAGCTGTTTTGCCTCATGCTTTGGATGTGGAGGACAAACATGGTGGTCATTACATTCTTTCATCCTTGAGTTGCATGTACTTTAATTTTAATATATATGTTTATACAAAATATAGTATAAAATTAAAAACGACTAAGCATTACAGATCAGATGACACCGCACGGTTTACAGAATGTTTTATTAATTCAGAAATTAACATTACAGCAATCAAAAATCGCAAGTTGCTCAAAGGGCAAGTGGATTTTGATGATGATTCACCCGGGATGTTTTTTCACCAATTCGGATGAGCAGGCGAGTGCAATTCTGCAGGCCTGGACCCATAAGGAGTCTGTGGACCCCAGTTTGGGAAACACCGACATAGATGACATTGTTCAGAGTGTACATTGCATAATCCACAATTTATGTTGTGATATTACACATTTTCAATAATTTGAACTCATAATTTGAAAGATATCTATGAACCCATGAATTTCAATTTTTCACTGTTAATATGTATTTGATGCCTTGCTTAATACACTTAAATTTTCATTTTTTATTCCAAGTTTCCATTCTCATGCATGATTGCTAGATAATAAAGACATTACAAAAACATATAACTTTGTTCAATGCAAATGTTCTTTTTAAAATCCATTTATAAATAAGTTTATTCTATTACAGGAGTCTGATTTCGGTGGATGTGATGTTGATTCGAGTTTCAACACAGACAGTCCCAACATGGTGTCACCTGAACAGATTCTGTCCACCAATTTAGTACCGTCATCTGCTGCTTTGCCTTCCCCATTATCAGCATTTAGAAAGTATGTTCCATTCAGTCCAGCACGCCATAAAACTTTACAACAGTGTCTGACCAGCCGCTATCCTTTGAACAATCTCACCAACTGGCCAAATGACACAGACTCTCTCCAAAATGGCTTCATGGTCAGTGTTTCACAGACATCTCAGACTAACAGGATGGAAAAAGGTGGATTAAAAAAAAATCCTTTTAATTTGTTTTTACAATATGTTTTTGTTTTTAATGGCAGATATAAATTGGCGCTACAAATTGGGATTTGTTTTTCAAAAAAGTAATAAATGTTGAAAAATTTGGCCATTGATTTTCAAATGTATTCAGTTTTCAGGGCCGGCACAGGTTGGGATTTATCCCCTCAATAATCTGACACCCCTTTTTTTCTCCAACAATATTTACATTTATTAAGTTTGTTCTAGGCATCCTTCAAATGACTCCTATTCAATCTTCTGACCCACCCACCCCCCTCACCCATATTTAAACGGCTGCACCGGCCCTGGTTTTACATGTGTGGTATTATAATAAAAGTAGTAAACAGGACATTAGATAATTCTTTTAAGTTAATGGGTCCTTGGGTTGAGCAGAAATAGCCCTTTGATGAAAAGAAAGATATTTTGTGCCAATACATGTATTTAGTTCTTTTGGTGGCTATGCTGTTTCCATTTTGCATTTTTGCTATCTGTATTTTAAGAGAATGATGGTTTGCCTATACTACATAACATGACAATGACAAGGAAAAAAAAAGCTCAAACTGTCAAGGTACAATGGAATCCCATCAAGGAGAAATGTATACCAGTGTAAGTAGCTTTTCAATATTTTTATTATCATAACTTGGTTTATGAATTTTTTTGGTTTGTTGAAATAAACATACAGTTGTCATATGTATGTTTGATATTTTCCAATAATGATTGGAAGGAAGAAAAATGATTTGGTCATTATACATGATAGAGTGGTGCAAGAAAAAGGCTCAAAGCAAAATTACTATGAAGAATGAGCCATCATTATTTTTTTTCAGAAACATCACATCCGTATAAAAAGGCTGCTCTTACCTACCCATTACTTACCTCCCTCCCCATATGGCCAGGTGCCCTCCCCTTGGACTGAGTTGAGGGGGTGCATATTTGTTCGAACCAATACAGATGTGGGCACGTCTTTATCTTAAAGGAAGGAAGGACCTATTACATGTTAAGCTCATCAGTCTGTTTGTTTTTGGCTTGCATTTTCTAGTTTTCCATCTCTCCATCAGACTAAAGTCTGAACTGTTGTCAAGGTGGAAAGTATCACAGGGTATTGGTATGGCCTTGTACACATATAGCAGCTCTAAACATGTTGATCTCACATTGGAAAGCTCATCATGCTCAGTATCTTGTGCCATCTTGTAGTGAAACAAGGGGAGATAAGTCATGCTGTTTTGGAAAGATTTTCGCAGACCATGCTTGGACAAAATTTTAATTTTAATTAACAGATAAAATTAATGAACATTTTCTAATTATGATATTGTTTCAATTTGAGTTCCTATTTAAAAGGAAATGGTTGTTCTCTCTATTTAATATGCAGTTTCAGTAAAAATCACAGTTTAAAAATAATTTCCTGTCAATCATTTTTATCCCGTTTGTGCAGGTCACACCTGATACAAGGATAAAACATTGACTAATCTCTACAAAAGACCTCTGGTAATGATTGTACTTCATATTTTAGATGTTTGGGCTTCTAAATACACTAAGAAATGAAAGCTGAGGATTTTATCACGGAACTGTCCAGTAACAACAAAATTAATATAGCATTGGCAAACCATCAATAAAGAAAATGTCCAGAGCAATTTTAGCATTCACAAGTTTCCAACTCTGAGTTTGCTAAGGTAAAAATACATCTTGGGGGGAAAAACATTCAGTCGGCGGCAAAACAAATGCTACAGAGAATGAAAAACTGGCAATCTTCATGGCATTGCCGATTTCAGGGGTTGATTGGTGGTCGTTTGTATTTTGACATGTTCGCTAAAATAGTTGGTTTGATTTTTAAAATATGAAATGGCCAGCAGTTTATTTTTATGAACTCATCCCTATTATTTGACAAAATTTGACTCTGATAAATTTTTTGCCAGACATTGATGGTCAAACAAAGGGCTCTACCTATCTTTGGAGTCATCTAATACATGACAACAGAGTTCTATGCCCTCTCAAAATCCATTTTCATCTACAACCTTTGTTAAAAAGTATTGTCCTTACTCCTATGAAACTAAAACGTAATTGGAAATGTTAACAGAAGATTATTATTGAATTTTTTTATCCTACATGTAGATCTGATGATAGTGAGAGTGATAGCAAGCAGACAAAAGTGGATCTGAGAAAGACTAGCTGGATGAATGGCTTTATGATGTATAGCAGACTCAACCGTAGAAGTTTTATAGAGTAAGAAAGTGTTAAAGATCACAACAAATGGAATCTCATTTAATATCCTATAAAAGGGTACCACTGGTATAATTATATACCATATTCTCCAATCGTATCGATGTCTACCGTGGCAAGAATTACCCCTGATGATAACAACTAATCCTACTTGTTGATTTCGTTTCATATTATATTCATATAAACATTTTCAAAGACAGTCTCTGCACCAAACTTCATGCAAGTGGGTCAAACTCACCTTTTTGCCCATTTTCAGATTTCAATATCTAAATTCACACAAGTGAAGTCTGCTGGTTATTTTTATAAAATATTATTTTAGGATAGGGGTTTAAAAATAGAAGGCTACTACAGATGCAGCGCTATCACACATTTTCCATCTCTAGGACACCTTAAAAATCACCATGAGCTTTATTCACTACTGGCTCATAGTCTATGATATTTATTTTTTAAAGCCCATACCACAGTTCAGGAAAAGATTAAAATACATGTACATAATATGCAGATCCATTTTCAAACAATACAGAAATCAGTTTCCAGTTGCTTTATCATTTTGCATTTGTAACACATTGGCAAAAACATTTTTTTTTAAAGAGTCAAATTATGGTTTGTTTTGTCAATATTGCTATGTTGGTTTTCAGTGCAAACCCAGGTGTGCTTACATCAAATATCAGCAAAATGATGGGGCAGGCTTGGAGAAATATGTCAGACATTGAACAGCTACCATACAAGTAAGTGTACTTGTTTTCAGGATAAGTTGGGAGGAATATTGTTTGATAAATAATAATAAAAAACTAAACATAGGCCAGGATCAAAATTTCTTTTTACTGCAGTTCCAAAGGAATAGTGAATGTCAAAAAAACACTTCTAATTTAAGAATATTTTATCCCTTTAAAATTAATGATAATTCTAAAAACAAATATGTGTTGTAACAAAATAATTTATTTGTTGACCCCTCACCCATTTATAAACTACAAAGGAATAATGACATAAGAATATTGTAGCAATGAAACAAAAGTAAAGAGAATGGACAGATTTTACTTCAGCTTACCTCATGGACACATCCAACCAATGTTTTTAGACAGAGGAGATACGACTCCCCACCCCCCTCCCCCACACGCTTCAAAAACTTGAAATTAAAGAGCCTAAATAATAATCTTTTCCAGTATTCCTCTTTATGATGTCAATGTAACTTAGCCATGTGGTCTTATGACAAGGCATTATTTGTAACATCTGAGATATTATTTTAAGAAAGGAACAATTTTGTATAGCAAGTACAATTTATTTTGAAATATGCTGAAACAAAAATAATAATGCTGGTTTGACATGTTTTAAAAATAATCTTCTGTTTAGAGAAAAAGCCAAACAGTTTTCGCAGGAGATGCAGAAAGACTTGGATAACTTGAACATGGAGGTGTTTGGAAACAGTGAAGAGCATCATTATTCCCTAGATGAACCAATATCTGCTGAATCATTGGACTCATTGCTACTAGTCAAACAAGAAAAAGAGTTTCTGTTCTAACTTCAGTAGAAAAATATTCTCTATGTGATAATACAAGACTAGTTGACTTTCATTCAGGACCAAATATCTAGCTTCAGCTCATGAGACTAGGTTTTGTTTCATATTAAATCCAGTGAAACTTTTGGAAGCAGTGAAATTGCAACAAAGTACCAATAAAGACTAACCTATGCTGAATGTAAGGATGAAGTGTTAGCAGCACTGAGCAGGTTTTTCAAGCACACAGAACAGTAAACAGTTTTGTCATCTGCTTTTTTCAACCATGCTCTAAATACTAAAATCAGTGTTCTTGAAATTCATGTTTTTTTTAATCATACTGATTGTCCTTCTCAAACTGGATTTTCCGGTACATCGATGGGCTATTAGCTAAAGACAAAAGCCAATTTTCCAATCATCCATCATGTTTTGAAATCGGACCAGCCTTACCTTCAGTACCAAATATCTAATAGTTGCTAGCTAGACTAGTTATTGCATTTAATGTTAAACCCAGTGAGAACATTTGGGACTTGAGAGACTGCTACATAGTGTCCATAAAGGTTAACCTCTCGTGAACATAAGGGAGATAAGTGAGACACTTGTACAATTGCAAAGATGGCAAGATGTTTACTGATGCTTAGGTTCTATATAAAACATTTTAATTAAAAAAAAAAAATTATCACTTGTCAGTAGACAATCACTGAAGAAAAAAACACTTGTCCACTTGTTCAACATTATCACATACCAGGTCAGGCATTCTAATTCTACAAAAAGGACAGCAAAGCAAATACTTGGGTAATACATGTAATGTTGATTCTGTCGTTTATTGTCATAGATGTCCGACTGCCTAACAGTTGTCCATTTGTTTAGTAAAGAACATACTTGTTTTTATACATATTTTCAAATAATATTTTATAAAAATTCTGCAATGAATTTGATGTACCGGTAATAATTATTATAAGTTGTAAAACCTCTTTTCTTGTGATACATATCAAAACCATGATTTCATACTAATGATGATACAAAGCAACATCAAGGAATTAAATTACGTAATTTTAGAGATAATTAATCAGTTGAGCAAAGTTCTAGTCTGACCTCATTTCTTTTTGTTAAGAAATTCATTGCGTATCCAATAATTTATCACAAATAAAAGCATTTTTAAATTTAATTTCAACTGTGATTATGGACATTTAGTAATGAAAACAACCATGTTTTAGAAACTATTACATTTATTCATCTCTTAATTATCTATGATCAATATGTGTGTTTTACATGTAGTCTTTGATATTGCATAGAATAAGCAAATGTGATATAAAAAGTATGTCTTTCAATGTGTTTGAACAACTGTATAAAGCTTTTGTGGGAATTTTTGTGACGCTGACATTAAAACAGCTTATGGTAGCCATGTCAAAACCGCTTTTTTGAAATACATTCAAATTTATCTTGATGTTGAAGATAATCGAACAAAAAAGGTTGAGATATTGATGATTCAAGATAAACATAATTGTTGCTGCTCTTTAATTTTCACAAAACTTATTTAATCAGGGGTTTTTTCAATCCATAAATGAAAATAATAATTTTAGAAAATGCTACCTTAATTTCCTCGAGAAATAAAAGCAATGTTTAAATTATTTTCATACTTTGAGGAAAAACATGAGACAACAAAAAGAGTTCGAGATGGGCCAAGTACGCAAGATTAGTGTGCTAGAAATGCACTGCTTAAAATAGTACCATTACATTTTGGAAAATGCCAAGACCAGCAATAGACCTTGAGATAGCCATGGTACTTGAGATTTCGGAGGTTAAGATAGCAACATTTGTATCTGTTCCTTTTAAACCATAAATCAGCACTATAATTTTATTATGAAAAGTTATTAAATAGAAAAATATAAATCACATGTATAGTATAATCTGTACATTTTTCAATATATTTATAGACGTATACGTAATAAATTATATTCAAGCAAGTACAGCTCAACTTTGATAATGCTGTTTTAGTGAGAATGAAGAAATATGTTTTTGTAAAAAGGAAAGACTAACAAAGAATTAGTGTATTAATACTATTATTCCCAAACTGGATTATTTTGATTTTATGTAACATCCGATTTGTTTTTAATTATTTATTGTAAATAATATATTAGTAAGCAGAAATTTTTCCATCTTTGTGTTGTCATTTGATAACAGGTCTGAATTATCGATCTTGAAGGCATTCCCATGTATTGTTATCACCTCACACATCTATCGCATATGGGAACCTCCTCATACTCAATTTCTTGTTCAAAAAACATACTGATGTGAAAATAAATGAATTGTTAAAACCATTTCACTCTTGATACAAATACCAATGATGGCACTGGAATGATGGATTTACACTATCTTGCGGCATAACAGTGGAAGACAAGTCATGCTGTTTTGGAGTTAGATCCAGTAAATAAATGAATTTCCTGTCTTTTTTTTAATTTAAATATTTAATTTAAGATTCAAGAAGTATATGAAAGACTTTAAATTTACTAGTACTGTAACTTTTCTTTGTTTACCCAGCATCTCAAAAATGTTCTGTTGTTTTTCTGTATTAAATGTATCTTCTATTCAGTGTGATTGTTATTTCTCTTTCATTACACAGTACAGTCAAACCTGTCTTAAGTAAGTAATAGAAAGTGTGCTTAATATGGGTTAAATTATACTAAATTACTTGACATGAGAAAATGACAGAAAAATAAAGTAGTTTGTTTTATTTAAAGACGTCTCTAGAGCACATGATTTTTTTTATCTTATCATCGGTATTGGACAACAGACATGGTCGTTCTGACATTTCTTTAGAGAAATCCTGCTGCCACCACATAGGCTACTCTGATAAGCTGCAAGGGGTCTTTTATATGTACTTTCCCAGACAGGACAGCACATACCACAGCCTTTGATGAATTAGTTGTGGACCTCTGGTTGGAACAGAAAATAGCCCAAACTGCAAATGGGTCTACTGAGAGGAATCGATCCAATGACCGACCGCTTCACAGGCAAATACGCTACTGCTTGAGCTACATTCCGTTCCAGAGAAAATGAATGAGACATGATTGCTTAATGTAGGCAGTCTTGTGATCTGTACTTATTATTGTATAACAAACTTGTATAGTTTATTACCAGATCAGTGTGACACCATAATAGTACATTAATCTATTAATTATAGGCTATTGGATGTTGAACATTTAGAAAATTGTGACACAGTCAAGTATGAGCCAGCCTTCAATGGCTTTTGAGCCATGGTCTTCTGTTTGAGAGTTTAGTTTCTACCACAGGACCAGTGAGGCTCACAGATCAATGAGAGTAACTACACTGTACATTAATTAGTTTTATCTTAACATGTTGCTGACAGACGGTAAACAACAGGGATAGAAACTAACACTCGCCCCCTTGTCCAAGGTGAGTAAATCCTTACTGACGCTAGTCCCCCAGGCCAGTAGATATTTTTCCAATCTTAAAATTAAAATATGGGGACTAGTGATTTTTTGTGGGGACGATTAACTTTTTAAGGCTACTAGTCCCCCAGGCAAGTGAAAATAATTTTTTAATTTCTACCCTGAGCAATAAGCTCACAGTCACTTGTACTGACGTCTGTTTGGGAAGATGCAGTTATTGATGGTAATTTTTTGTACATCAAATTGATTTCACATTTTAACATCCATTCAGCACAACTTGACAGCTCTGAAATCTACTCCAGTAAAACTATATATTAATTTATTGTCTTTCTAATTGAATTAATCCAACAGTAAAATCGGATGATGATAAGGATGACAAAACAACTTGTATAACAGTTTTTAATCTCAAGGAAATAGAAAATAAAGTGTAACCTCGATTTTCTGGACATTTTTGCACCAATGTAATTTTGGCATAGATGGGTAGGGGAGAATCTCTTTGGATTTAGGGGAGACAACTGTTTTGAATCCATTATGATGTAATGAAACATCACCAGTTTCTTCTAATTTACATCATTGTTGAGTAGTAATTGGAAATAAAGCCCTGATCTAAATAAAGCATGTACCAATGAGATATTAGTTGTTTTGGTGAAAATTCTCTCCGATATAAGGAAACATGAAGTAATTTAAAATGGCTTTAGGTTAAAATTACCTTTTTTGAATGTGTCATTGATTGATCAGCTTTGTACACTTTTAAACTCAATTATTGTTATGATAGATGGTTCAAAACAATATCACCAATAAATTAAATTTAAATTCTAGTACTACATAACATACGTGTCTCATTAACGATTGAAGAAGTTGGATTTTTAAAGAAAAAAAGTTTTTCTTGACTATAAAGTAAATATTTATGGTGTTGTGCATAAAGTGTCTGAAATCAGTTTGAATTATTTTTAGACTAACATACCAACTTAACACTGACTACTTTGGTAACACATGATCTTGTCCGATGATCCAAAATAGCCTTGTAACATCTCATTAGCATACTACCAGGATAACCCAAAGTTGGCAATAAATTTTACGGGGAAGTTTGCAATTTTTTGATTTTAGAATGAAATGGTCAGGCATGGGAAGTGTTTGCCCATCGGTGTAGATATTGCCCAGTATGCCTCAAGATATATCCCGTATACCCCAAGGCTTTGAGTAAAAAAACTAAATTCCGTCAATGTAGGTAAATTACTATAATTTCTGTGCACTGAAGCAACAAATTTATTTCCAAAATACCCAAATTAATTTTTGGGCCGGGCACTTCGCCTTCCTGGACTCCCTATCAGGGCCTAAGCATTCCTTGGATTTGGATTTTAGCCCAGATATTGTTTCCAAATCCCATGCCTAATGGTTGACTACCATTGGACTGGAAGTTGCTTAACTGAAACAAACAATGATTGTGGATGTGAAATATCGTGCTGAATAATGATACAGTCATTGTCTTATTATCTCCAGGTTTTCTTAGCTCTCCAGTTGAATAGATCTAGTTCACTCTCATTTAAATCGTCATCAGAGTCCTCATCCTTCTGTCCATCCCCTGTCTTCTGCATCACTATTTCTTTCTTCACGTGCAAGTCCTCTATTTCCTGCCAGCGCGTCCTGAAACAACATATATTACATTCAATATACAATGTTTTTATCAGGAATGACTATTTGTGTCATGTTATTATGTATAAAGAGAGCTGGAAGAACTCGTCATTTGCTTTGTGATTCAAGTTCTTGCTCATATCATAACCCAAAATTATATAAGTGTTCCATTTAAATTTCTGCAAATTTGTTAATGAAATTCATTAGAAATTTTAATAATTTTTTTATAATGTCCTACTAAAAATATAATTATTTGGTATATTTTACATTTTCTAATATGTTGCCTGATCATCATTTGAATTAAAAATAAAAAAAGTTATGCTGATTTCATGGGAATCTGTTTAGATTCATACGATTTTAATTTATCTGAATATTATGTGAAATCAGATTCTCAAATTCTTTTCAACAAACAAAACTCTACCAACTTAGTCTTGAATGGAATATCATACAAATTAAAGTTAAACTTTAATGTTTTCTAAGCATAAGCCCAGATACAATCACTGCATGATAATGTCGCCATTAATTCCAAAAATTTAACAGTCGTGTATGATCTGGATTGACCTCAGCATTATAATACAATCCATCACGGTTTCATTTATGTCAATTGCAATATCCATTTTTAATATAAATATTTTATTTATATCCCAACATTTAATTTAAAAAGTCCAAATAATAATATTTTGTAAAACATTTCAACATGTAACTGCTACAAGTGTAAATACAAAAGGTTTAAGTTACCCTGTAGAAATATTTATACATTCTGCCTTGAAGGTCAATTTCTATGAAAGAGACACGCTTCTTTCTCATACTTACATCTGATCATCTATTTCATCAATATTTCGGTCGATGTTTGCCTGTACGTCATCTTCATCCAT
Source organism: Symmetromphalus regularis (assembly GCA_032355785.1). Taxonomy (NCBI): domain Eukaryota; kingdom Metazoa; phylum Mollusca; class Gastropoda; order Neomphalida; family Neomphalidae; genus Symmetromphalus; species Symmetromphalus regularis. The sequence goes on along the minus strand of JAULBS010088406.1, from coordinate 2,740 downwards.
GATAACTTCAGATACCTGTTCAAAGAAGTAAATTCAGAATATTATTCGATCAAGGCTATATAACATCAAGAGGCATAACATTTATGTAAGTGACATCCCCAACCATTCCATTCAACAATTTAAAATATATTTTAATTACAAAATAGAAATGAATTTGTTGATGGTAACTATGCTAGTTTTCTTTACTTTTGTTTGATTGTTTTTACTTGTTGGGTTTTCTTTTTAAGCTACAGAAAACATCTACCTTAAAATATATAGAACTTCAGTCATTTAATATAGGAAAGAATTTATAATGTCAAGGGAAATAACTTGAGATATTAAGAGTTATTTCCCTTGACATAAATTCTTTCCTACGGTATATAAATGACTGAAGTTCTACATTTTTGTGTATCTCCAAAAAGTAAAGTTTGTTTTATTTAACGACGCCTCTAGAGCACATTGATTTTTATCTTATCATCGGCTATTGGACGTCAATCATATTGTCATTCTGACATGTATTTAGAGGAAACCCACTGCTGCCACATAGGCTACTCTTTTCGATAAGCAGCAAGGGATCTTCTATATGCACTTTCCCACAGACAGGATGGCACATACCACAGCCTTAGATGAACCAGTTGGGGACAACTGGTTGGAACGGAAAATAGCCCAAATTGTTAGAGAAAATGAAGTTATGTAGATTACATTGTACTGGTTGTGGCACACGAGATATGTTGCTAACAGCCCCAAAACCATAATTATAGATAGTAGTCAATAGAGGATATTAAGTTGAAATTTATGTCCAGAGTAAAATAATTTGTTCTTTGGCCAAGCTTTAGCAAGTTATTATTTCATGAGGGACATAAATTTGAAAATAAATGATGAGTTTAATATTCTGTTTATTACCCTAGACAATTTTAATAGTTCTATTCTCTAAACTAGTGATTCCCAAAGATCCTTGGGGGGATGGGCAGAAGGGGGGAGCTTGTGGCAACTAAACTAAGTAATATATTTTTTACCTAATACAAGAAAGAGGTGTGTAGAAATGGGTGGGTGCTAGAAATGTGGCCTTGGAGCTGAGGGTGTGGCACCCCGAAAACTTTTGGGGACCACTACTTTAAACTGTACGACAGTTCAGAGAAATACTATCCTATAATGTTATGGATGATGTTTGTAGTTTTTCGGGTTTTAGTGACATCATTTGCACTTGTACAAAATAATAATGACGTATTTAATACAGGCAAGCTTATTAATCGTAACGATCAGGGCGACCTCTAGAGCACATTAATTTTTATCTGATCATCGGCTATTGGATGTCACACAAATGGTCATTCTGACATATGACTTTAGAGGAAACCCGCTGCCACCACATAGGCTACTTCTTCCGATAAGCAGTAACCAATCTTTTATATGCACCGTCCCACACAGGACAGCACATACCACAGCCTTTGATAAACCAGTTGTGGACCACTGGTTGGAATAGAAAATGGCCCAAACTGCAAATGAGTCCACTGAGAAGGATTGATCCAATGACCAACTGGTTCACAGGCAGACACTACCGTTTGATCTAGATCCCGCTCTCTCTGTTAAACCAATGCCGATATTTTCTATGCTGATATTTACTCAGTGTGAAAATAACAATTATTACCCATATGGCTCAACATATCTTGGTACATAAAGTGTTACATATTAGTACTACATCATATTGGTACATAACACTTTTGACGTCATACTACCTCATATTATTTAGCATAGCTTGTTTCCAAAAAAGGAAAACGATTGGTTTTATTTTGTTGATCGTTTTTTTCAAATTTAACTTAAAATTGATAATGGGTAATAAAAAGGATATTAAACTCGCTTCCATTTCACATCATATTTATGTCACTCACTAAAGCTCGTGACAACTCAAAAAGTATTTCCCACGGGACATAAACATGATACGAAATGGAAACTCGTTTAATATCCTATAAATATGTACTGGATCATAAGTACCCATTGCAGTAATAAATATAGATTACTGAAATCAAATACAAACTGGTGCATGATGGTAGAGGTTTATTATTTGATGGACGTAAGTCTAAATTAAACATATACTCGTCCAAAAAAGAAAGTATGCATGTTGAAATATTGAATAAATTTTTAATGGTCCATTTACAGCCAACTTGAGGAACTTTGATATTACTACATGCATCTCTTCCTATATGGTGTGGTTTTTTATTTTCAGAATTTCTGTCATCAATGTCTTATTGTTTATGAAATAAATGACTTTATTATTTGCATACTAAGTATGCATTACTTTCTTTTTTGGTTGAGTATATTACAAACAGGGGATGAAGAAAGGAGGACATTAAAGGGGCCAATTGTCTAAATATTGATTACGAATGAAACTTACATGTATTTGTTATACTAGATCTCACTTTCATATCACACAAGATGTTTTAACTGAACCATGGTTGAGTTTTTGTTAAAATCATTTCCACTACTGGAATTTTCCAATTGAACGGCCTCGTTTCAGGAAGAATTCGTCCAAAAATAGAATTGGGGGAATACCTGTCACGTGACTCAAAATATATACGTCACACCTTCAACGGAAAAAAGCAGTAACAGTTATATTTTCTCAATTTATTTATCCATGACCATAATTCATTATTATTTTTAAAACATTGATAATAAGCTAGATGCGGTGGTTATGTAAGTAGCTGAATGAAGTATTTCTATGGACAAATCAAATATTTATATTTAAAATTAATTCTTTGTTTGGAAA
>JAULBS010088395.1:0-17837 GCA_032355785.1 Symmetromphalus regularis | reverse complement strand
AGTTTTGTTTGCGTTATTAGATGGCTTACCAACCGTTTATGTTCGAGCCTGAACGTTTAGATAGTGATAGTGGATCGGACTTTGAGATTTCATCATCATCGGGCGGATATTAATTAGAAAGAAAATGAGACTGGTTGTTGACGGCAGTTGAAGGCCAATGGACACGGTTGGGTAACTTCGTTCAGACGACAGTTTACACATTTCTGGTTTAATTTGGATCAATTTTTTTTCAACACGAACTGTAATACAAATATAATAACAATAAAGCAATTAATTACAGCTATAGTGTAGGTGAAATGTATGTTGTACAAAAATTAGGAATTATAACGTGCATTCCAAAACCAAATAAGCCAAAGCATTTTTTTCACCATAACACTTTTAAATTGTATTTATAAAATAGCTAACAGAATTAAAACAGTCTTGTATAAAATTATAAATGATGATCAAACAGGTTTTATAAAAGGTAGATACAATGGGGAAAACATTCGTTTAGTATATGATATTCTTTCAATCTTGGTGAGAAATAGCAATAATATAAAAGCTGTTTCTATTGATGGGGAAGAATATAGACTAACACAATATGCAGATGATACTACTTTTATTCTTGACGGGACATCCCAGTCTCTGGAAAATACAATGATTCTACTCGATTATTATTCAGATATTTCTATTTTAAAAATCAATTACACCAAGTCTAAAGCAATTTGGATAGGCATTAAAAATATTCTAAAGATGTCTACCATCATGTGCGATGGGAGCTAGAATGGGGTACAGATAAATTCAATCTACTTGGTATTAATGTTACTCTTAATTTAGATGAAATTATAGAATACAACTATAACTCAAAAATTATAGATATGCAGAATTTAATCAAGCTTTGGTCAATTAGAAATCTTTCTGTTACAGTTCTAAAAAGTTTAATAAAACCTAAAATCATATATCTTTTTCAAATGCTACCAAATCCACCACAACATATGATTCAAACTTTTAACTACATGTTTTTTAAAATTTATTTGGCAAAATAAACTGGGGAAAAATCAAGAGAAATATATTAACACAAGACAATAAATATGGTGGTTTAAAGATTCCTGATATACAAAACCTTATTACATTTTTAAAAACGACGTAGTTGCAAAGACTTTATCAGCAAAATGCAACATGAACAAAACGTTTTGAGTCCACTACAGATTTAACAACTACATACCTTGGTATATATGGTGATTACTTCACTGAACATAAAAAGCAAAGGATAAAAAATAAGTTTTGGAAAGATGATTTATGCAGCTGGGCACTAGTTCAAAAATACCAAGAGTTGCAAAGTACTGAAGATATACAGGGACAAAATATGTGGTATAATACAAAAATATTGTAAAACAATAAACCATTTTTATATAAGAACTTTATTAACAAAGGAATAATTGTTATAAGTGATTTGCTTGATGAGCAAGGATAATTTTTTAATTTTAAATATTTCACACAAAAATATAACATAAACACAGATGTTTTTAAGTTATGCGTCATTGGTAAATGCTGTAAAAGCTTTTACACAAACACAAAAGCGTCTCACCATAACAGAGTTTATTGCAATGAAAATACCAATTCTGCCTTTCAAATTAAAAATTCTATTAAATAAGAATGTATCAAGTAAGGCTATATGCACAATTTTGAATAATAAAATAAAAACTCCAAAGGAACAAACAAAATGTGCAGATAGAGGTTTAATATTTGATCATCAAACATGGACAAAATATTATCTTATACCGTTTAAATATGTGAATGACACAACATTAATATGGTTTCAATACAGACTGCTCCACAGAATTCTTGGTACCAATACCTTTCTACATATGATAAATTATATTGATTCAAATAAAGGCATTTTCTGTAATAATTTTCCAGACACTATTCAACACTTGTTTTACGATTGTTACAAAGTCTGAGAACTTTGGGAAAATGTTGAACAATGGATATTTGTAAAAACTAGAATCCATTAAACTATTGGAATCACTTCCAAGAATAAAATTTTATCCCAGGTGGATTCAATATATTATGACATTTATTCATTTTTGGCACTTTCTCAGGAACACAGTTGTACAGAATATAAAAAATTAACTCATTAATCACAATATTTAAAAAAGTACTGCCTGACCTCCTAGTGGTAGAAAATTGCATATAAAATTGCTTTAATTATTTATATAAAAAAAAGAAAGAAAAACAACCGAAACAACAAATTAAGTCAATTGAAAATATCTAAAAACATTAATAATGATGAAAAATGTATTAATCCAAAGTGATATTTGGTGAATAATTACCTAGAGAGTACCATCTGCAGAAGCTTTTAGTTAAAGAGATGTTTCTGGCTTTGCCTGCCAGTCCTAGACTGGTTAACCAATCCTAGACTGTTGAACAAAGCTAGTTGTAGTAGATATGGTCATTCATTATATTAATCATGTGTTAAGAACCCATTAGCAAGACCTGAATTGTGAAATTTATCTTGAGAAGCATCTATTTCTGGATTCATATGTATTAAGGCTTGTGTATTTTGGACCAACTCACAGACTCTAATAGGCAGTAGTTATCACTTACTACTTAGCTATAGTATTAACTACTGCAGTTTCACAAAACCAAACAGGATGACTATAAGAGAATTTATTAACAGAGAAAAAACTGATAATATAGTATAACTACTGCAATAAGAGAATCTATTAAAAGAGAAAAAACTGATAATATAGTATAACTACTGCAGTTTCACAAAACCAAACTGTACGACTATAAGACAATATATTAAAGGAGAGAAAACTGATAATGTAGTATATCTACTGCAATAAGAGAAGCTATTAAAAGAGAAAAAAGTGACAATATAGCATTAACTACTGCAGTTTCACAAAATCAAACAGAAGGACTATAAGATAATATATTAAAAGAGAAAATTTTAACTGATAATATGGTATAACTACTGCAGTTTCACAAAACCAAACTACGACTATAAGACAATATATTAAAGGAGAGATAACTGATAATATTGTATTAACTACTACTGTTTCACAAAACCAAACTGTATGACTACATGTACATGTATAAGACAATATATTAAAGGAGATAAAACTGATAATATTGTATTAACTACTACTGTTTCACAAAACCAAACTGTATGACTACATTGTATAAGACAATATATTAAAGGAGAGAAAACTGATAATATAGTATAACTACTGCAATAAGAGAATCAATTAAAAGAGAAAAAGTTTATAATATAGTATAACTACTGAAGTTTCACAAAACCAAACTGAACAACTTTAAGAGAATTTATTTAAAGAGAAAAAACTGATAATATAGTATTAACTACGGCATTTTCACAAAACCAAACAGGATGACTATAAGAAAATATATTAAAAGAAAAAACTGAAAATATAGCATTAACTACGGCAGTTTCACAAAACCAAACAGGATGACTATAACAAAAAAAAAAATTAAAAGAGAAAAAAACTGATAATATAGTATTAACTACAGCATTTTCACAAAACCAAACAGGATGACTATAAGAAAATATATTAAAAGAGAAAAAACTGAAAATATAGTATAACTATTGCAGTTTCACAAAACCAAACAGGATGACTATAAGAAAATCTATTAAAAGAGAAAAAACTGATAATATAGTATAACTACTGCAGTTTCTCAAAACCAAACTGGACGACTATAAGAGAATCTATTAAAAGAGAAAAAACAGATAATAATATTATAGTATAACTAATACAGTTTCACAAAACCAAACTGTACGACTATAAGACAATATATTAAAGGAGAGAAAACTGATAATATAGTATAACTACTGTAGTTTCACAAAACCAAACTGAACAACTTTAAGAGAATTTATTTAAAGAGAAAAAACTGATAATATTGTATTAACTACTGCAGTTTCACATAACCAAACTGAATGACTATAAGAGAATTTATTAAAAGAGAAAAAAAACTGATATTGTATTAACTATTGCAGTTTCACAAAACCAAGCTGGACGAGTATAAGACAATCTATTAAAAGAGAAAAAACTGATAATATAGTATTAACTACTGCAGTTTCACAAAACCAAACTGGACGATTATAAGAGAATCTATTAAAAGAGAAAAAACTGATAATATTGTATTAACTACTGCAGTTTCACAAAACTAAACTGGGTGACTATAAGAGAATTTATTAAAGGAGAAAAGCAGTAATTTTGTTATCTGGGGATTGGCAATAGTGATTGAAATGTTTTTATTTTTATTCATGCTGTGCTACTAATATTTTTGATTGGTTTTCATAGGAAAAGAAATTAATTAATCTTTCTAACTTCTGTTTCCAATATAGACTGGTTTCCTAGAAGGGAGTCAGATTGTCAGGTTTTTATTCTGTTGTTTAAAGGTTAACGTAAATGACTTTTTACAGATTCATTAATTATCTATTATATATACAACAATAGTTACTGCCACTAGAAGTAGGCTGTTTTCAACAAAGTGTATATATGCATTAGTTTCGTATTTGTACATCTAGAAAGGTTTCATTATTTTCCCTATGTTCCCATTCCTGATGCTAACAACAGAGAATGTACCCAAGAAGGATAGATTGTTTGTTTAAAATAAACAGGCTATTGGGGGTCATACATTGGTTAAATATAAAGAAAATTATTTAAAAAATAAATCAGTGTAAAGAACTGATATATTTTTAGTATATACAATAGAATTATAAATACTTAGAAATAATAAAATACATATCACTATGATCAAAATCAAAAGTTAATATAATAAATAAAACAGTTAAGAATCATAAATAAATTGACACAATGAAGCAGAGTTAAAATAAGAGTTAGATCTGTGTTCTTGTGCTATTTAACAAAGAAAGGAATGTGTATTTAACAACACCCCAACACATTGTTTAAGCACCACATTTGTTTGTTTGTTTGTTTACAATACCACTAGAACACATTGAATTATCAATCATTGGCTATTGGATGTCAGACCTAAAAACACAAATGCCACATAGACAACTCTTTCCAGATAGCAACAAGGTGTTTTTTTTTAAAATTATTATTATTATTTTAATTTTTTTTTATATATACACTTTGTCACAACATATTATTCAACTTCCATAACCTTAATATAAATTTAAAAAATAAAAAATGACATTAAATTAAGAATTGCATTTGTTCCTTTAAAAATCAATGAATAATGATTTATCATTTTCAAAACAATTTGTGATGGACATGAAGAGTTATAAGAATACATCACTAGTCACCTGGCATGTTAATTATACATGTATCTAACTAACTTGTCTGAGGTAAACATTCTGTTTGCCATGGATATCAGGCTTTACAGATTTTAACCCATGTTAGATGCCTAAACTTATGCACATGAGTAATTGTTTTTGTAACTGACCAGGGAGACTTGATGAAGCATGATTGTGTCCAACAATACAATCATTACATTACTTTGCCCTATAATGCGTTCTTATTATTAGGTTTTGCACAATCAGTGGTCACATTCCGTGATGTTACCTTGTACATCATATCTCAATAGAATGACTAGTTGTGATTATCTGGCTTCTCCAAATGTTTGTATTTGAATAATGTATGACATCTTTGTGATAGTTTGCCCTAGATCCTGACAAGTAGGTCTGATTGCTCTTTAAGACAAATGTAAAATTGTTAGTTTAATTACCTCTAAATCAGTCATATACATTATTTGGTCATCACGTAATTAATATAAATATAACACAACTTATTTTTTGTTACTGATTACACTAAAGAACAGTTTAACATTCACTGAAAATAAACAGTTTGTTTAAATAGTGCATTTCTCTCCAAACTGTTCGTTGTAATATATTGACATTAATAATGTCACATTTGGATGGCCCTAGTCGAACTTGATATAAAGTTGCACGATAAAAGAACATTTCCGAAGCTTAGTGATGTAGAAAAAGAAAGGATTGTTTGTTTAATAACTCCCCTGGACACATGTGTTAATCAGCAGCTATTAAGTGTCAGACGTATAGTATTTGTTGCACATGGTCTCCAGAGGACACCTGGCTTACATTAAGGTCTAAATAGCTAGCAGATGCTCACAGACTAAGTTTTGTGCTTAATGTTGAATCCAATGAGACTGTTTTGAACTAATGAAACTGCTATAATACAGGGTGTCCCTAAAGTCTGGACCCATAGGAAAAATGCATATTTTCAATAATAATATTTTGAACAACATTATATTTAATTAAAGTATTAATAAATAACATCCTTCACGTCCACTGAGAAGTACCAGTTCAGTTCTTTCTTCTTTCGACAAACTCATATTTAATCTGTGGGGTGAATAAAAATTAGTAACAAATAGTGATATTTCCTGTAGTACCAGTGAAGCTAGCATGTCTGAATGCAAGGCTGCTACTGCCATAGTTAGTTACAAATAGTGATATTTCCTGTGTCCACACTTTAGGGACACCCTGTAGTGCAGTGAAGCTAGCATGTCTGAATGCAAGGCTGCTACTGCCACATAGGGTAGTGAGTCTCTGTGGTCCAGTTGTAGAACGTCAGAGTCGCAAACTGAAAACAGTGGTTCAAAACCCATTGAAGGCTGGCTTACACATGACGCTATGTAAAAAAAATTACCAATGTTTGACATCCAATGTCTGTTGATTGATAAATCAATGTGCTCTAGTGGTGTCGATAAACAAGATAAGCCCCTTCACCACAGAGGCTACTCTTTTTAATTAGCTAGAATGAGAAATTGCCTAATGTGTCCTCTGAGAGGAATCGACCTGATGACTTAATGATATTTGCTGTTCTTTTAGATCTCTCGTTTTCGAGTATCCTCAAGAAACATATTTCAGTAAAAGCATGGCACTTCTTAACCCTAATGAAATCCTTCTGCCCTCAATATGATAAAGCTTATTCAAACACTATTCTTGATTTTCTATGCTGGTTCCAATGGATGATAAAATCAATTTGTGAGTCTCACAGTTTCCAATTCATATAAGTTATTTTTATGATATTTCTGCCAAGTGTCTTGGTTTCTTTTCTTTTATTTTTTTATCTATTCTTTTTTGTTTATTGGCTGAGAACAGGGGAGATAATCTGTCATCTGACCATCTGACATGGTCCAGTATATGCTGATAACAATACAGCTATGCATGTTAATTTCATATACGTACATCCATACAGTACTGTTATTCCTCTTGAAATATTGTCTAGTCCAATATGTTAAATTGCATGCATTGATTTCCTTATAATAAACAGTGGCATAGAAAGGTGTCGAAGGGTCAGGGGTGGGGGGAGGGGCACACACATACATGTGTATTTACATTGGAAAATGAATAAATATATACAAAATATCTAGAAAGTGGGGGGAGGGGCACACATGCCACCCCCTATGCCAGTGTTAAACATGTTTTTATGGTTTTTTTTTTTTTTTTTTTTACAGTAACCTAGTAAAGTGTTTCTGTATGTGTTTAATAACAAAAAAGTAATACTGTTATTACACAACCGAATCAAGGATAGCAATAGTGTGTTTAGAACTGTAGATTAAAGTACAGGAAATATCTGTAGGAATTGGAATCAGCAAAATCTTTGTTCTGCTTGGATCTGGTTTATACTACTTCCTGAATCCAGTCAGGTATAATCTTTTGTCAGTTAACACAGCTGCCTGGTAGGTATAAATCTATTTGAGAAGACAGTTGACATCATTCATTGGGCAATGTGTGGTGAGTATTGGTTCCGTTTGTTCATCAGTCACATGCCTGGGAGCCACGGAACATGAGCAAGAGTAATATTCATTTGTCTGCACCTGATAGTCTGCTCGTAATTGTTAAACACCTTCTGCATGCTGATGGCCAAACACGAAGATGTCATAACATTAATTACTTTCAGCTGCCCACACTGGTCAACTTTTAAAGGTACTTTACTAGTTACCCAACAACAGACCCATATATAATCAACCAAAAAAAGAAATATTTCTGTTTCATTAGTTGGTCACAATAATGGTCCATTGGCAGCAAATATGTGCACAACTTGTGATATTAATCTACGCACACCTTTTAAATAGTGTGGTTATCTAATTTCAGAATTTCTGCCATGAATGTCATCTAGTTTATGAAATAGATGACTATTCATTAGATGACTATTCATTACATGCATACTTTCTTTTATGGTTGATTATATAATGGACCAGCTTCCCCCACCCACCACACACATACACTTCTCATGTACCAGGATGTGTGTATGTACCAATCCCCACCAACTTACCAACACGTAGGTGTGTGATGGAGAGACCTGGTTGCTATAGGATGCTGGTAAAATCTTACAGGTTTATTGAGAAATGTTGGAAGCTATGTTAGAGAAAGACAAAACTAATAATGCTCCCAGATCACACAATTAGCGTGATTTGGATAACTAATGTCTAAAAATATACCCACAGAAATAGTCTGTTGTTTTTTCTGGCTATTTAGATGGATATAAATATGACAGAAAGTGATAAAGCCATTGATGATGCTATCTAGAGAAATAGTGTAAATAATTGAGTTCGGTGGCCATATTGTATTTCTGACCTCTTGAGATCTACAGTTGTGAATTGTTAGTTTGAATAAAGAGAATAGTTGATATTGTTAGATGTGAATACTCATATAGTATTAGTTGATAAATTCATACATTCTGATTGTAGAACATTGGTTAGTTTCGTAATACATGTATGTCAACATATACTTTTCTGACTGTAAAACATTTGTGAGTTTTGTAAATATATTAACATTTTATTACTTATCTGTAAAATATTTGTTAGTTTTCTTGTAAATGCATATTAACATTTTTTTCTTTTTTTAAACATTTTTAAAAATTTGATTTACATATTTATTAATATTTATGACTTTTTTGTTTTGTTTTATAACAATATGTATTACTTTCTGATAGTAGAACATTGGTTTGTTTTGTTTTATAACAATATTTATTACTTTCTGATTATTGAATATGTTTTATAACTATTTTTATTAATTTCTGATAGTAGAACATTGGTTTGTTTTGTAACAATATTTATAACTTTTTGATAGTAGAACATAGATTTGTTTTGTAATAATTTTTATTGCTTTCTGATAGTAGAACATTGGTTAGTTTTGTAACTATATTTATTACTTTGTGATTGTAGAACATTTGTTTTGTTTTAAATCAGTATTTATTACTTTCTGATTGTTGAACATATGTTTTATAACAATATTTATTACTTTCTGATTATAGAATATTTGTTTATAACAATATTTATTACTTTCTGATCATAAAACATTTGTTTTATATCAATTTGTTTTATATCTATTACTTTCTGATTGTAGAACATTCATTACAATGTAGTTTTCTTTTATAACAATATTTATTACTTTCTTATTGTAGAACATTTTTTGGTTTGGTTTTATAACAATATTAATTACTTTCTGATTGTAGAACAAATGTCAACCTAAGTGTACTGCTTTATTTGTGTGAAAACTCATTATGGAGAATTTGTTACAATGTAGTTTTATTTTATATTAATATTTATTACTTTCTGATTGTTGGACATATGTTTTATATCAATATTTATTACTTTCTGATTGTGGAACATTTGTTTGTTTTGTTGTACATTAACATTTATGACTTTTCTGAATGTAGGATATTCATTAGTGCGTAGTACAAAATTGTTTTTTTTATTCCATCAATATGATGGTCTATTAACAATCAGTTTCCACTGAGATGAACTTTACATTGTGTGGTGCGGCCGGCCCATTGATTTCAGGTATTGAGTGAACGGCGGGTTGAAATGAGAATTTTGTTAGGTAGAACAGAAAATCAGTATTCAAACAACTAGAATAACATTTACTGGAGACTTATTGATTTCAAACGAACATCGCTGGCTTTAAAAGTGAAGTTGTAAATCTGTGTTAATAAAAAAAACATTTTAATACAGGAGGTGAACTATGGAGTAGAGTATATCCATTCTAAATAGTAGTTCTGCTTACAGATTAAAACATTTAGACATTTTAATTTCTTATTTATTTCATCAATAATATGTGAGTCTCTGTGGGCCTGTGGTAGAACATTGAACTCCCAATCTGAAGATAGTGGTTCAAAATCTGTTGGAGGCTGGCTGATATTTGACTACTTGCCAAATGTTTGACACCCAATAGCCAATGATTAATAAATTAATGAGCACAAGTGTTGTTAAAAAAAAAATAATAAAAAAAAAAATTCTCCATGAGTTTTCACTCAAATAAAGCAGTACACTTAGGTTGACATTTTGTTTATCACTTTGCCAGCAATAAAAGAAAAAGTTAGGAGTGGGTGTATAGCTAATTAGATTAAGTTAATCCATTGCTGACAGCAGGGATCGAAATTCATTGTTTGAAAGTGAAAGGCATGTTAATTATTGTTAAGAAAGCACATGTACAGTACATTTTAGGCTGATATAGCAATACCAGTTTATTATTACTACATTTATTAAATGTCTTAGATGTGCTATGAATTACAGAGACCTGGGACATAACATCAAATTTAAAAGTTCTTTATGGGACATGATGGGAGAAATTATGTGGTGCAATTAACACCTACCAACAGGTAGTCAGTCTAATGGTAAAAAAGAACCTGATATGGTGTCAGGGCTGAACCCAGAATATTGGCCAGCTACTTGCAACCCCCCCCCCCAATAAATGGCCAATTTAGATTTTTAAGAACAGATGTTTTGCTAAAGAAATAAACTATTATGAACAATGAAGTATTATATTTTCCTTTTATTATTATTTTTTCTTTCTTAAAACAACTAATTTGTATAAAACTGTGACCCTTAAAGGTATTTTTATTCCAACCAATGGTTCACAACTGGTTCATTAAATGCTATGGGACATTGCATATAAAAACAAAACCTTGCTGTTTATCGAAAAGAGTAGCCTATGTGGCAGCAGTGGGTTTGATTGACGTCCAATAGCTGATGTTAAGTTACAAATCAATGTGCTCTAGAGGCGTCATTAAGTAAAACAAGGGACAGTGCATATAAAAGACCCCTGGCTGCTTATCAGAAAGAGTAGCCTATGTGGTGGCTGTAGGTTTCCTCTAAATAAATGACCATATGATTTATGTCCAATAGCCAATGATAAGATGAAAATCAATGTGCTCTAGAGGCACCATTCAATAAAACAAACGTTACTTTTTAAAATAAAACAAATTTTACTTTTCTTTTCCCTTAAAGGTCAGTACTGCATCTCTGTGAAGTGTGCACCCTAGGTGACTGCCTAGCTGATCTAATGGTAACACCGGCCCTGTGTGTTGTGATAGTTCATTGGACTGATTTCCTTAAGCATATTCATTGGGTTATTTTTTATCAGTGGCCCAGTATTCTTTTCCACCTATAATTACATTCCACACACAAATTTTAATTCCCGGAATGTGTCATCAATGACACATGCAGCAACACAGTGGCACACTGACCGAGATTGCTCTTCTTCCGATGGCAGATAAGAAAAAAAAAGACGGTCACATATGGTAAACGTGGAAATGATCAATCACTGATTGAGAACACTGTTAAAGAGAATCACTCATATTGAATTGTTAAGACATCTAGAGGTTCTGTTATGTATCAGCTGTTGGTCAATAAAAAAAAAAAAAAAACTATTTTTCATTTACTTTGAAGTATAAAATTACAGTATAGTTTTATATATTGAAATATAAACAACAGTTTGTTTAATTGATTATTTCATCTTATACCATTATTTCACTACTAATGTGAGGACATTCGTACACATAATGCATTTTCATCCCATCAGAACATCGAATACTGATAACATACATATAATCACGTAAACATGGCATTTAACAAAATATATTTTGTATTTTGTAAAAGTGTCACATCACCACAACATGGGGCTAGTCTGCAGAAGAATGGTCTTTAAACTTTTGATAAAAAAGGATGGATACTTGATGCCTGTGGTTGTTGGAAAAACATTTTCTTCTGCAATCACAAATTTGTCTTGTCCTCTTTAAAATGGCATCTATAACTTGTTGTTCACAGAGTGTAACTATTCTTTTCAGAAGTATTCATAGCTATACAAACTTTTTTTTTTTTACACACAAGAGCAGACAGATAATGTTTACAATGAAATAAAAAATCTATAATAATTATGTGTAAGTGGTGTCAATCATATTCAGTTGTTTCAGTTCGTACAAAAAAGACGTGAAGTTCTGTAATTGATTCCCTTTAACAGAAAAGCTTAAAAACAGCATCATTTGTTTTCTCTTTCTAAAGCCTTGAGGCACAAAGAGGACTGAATAAGTATGGTGAGTGTGCTTAAATAAGTTTACTTTTTCTTAGTTTTCCTTATTAACGGCAGAGAATAGCTGAGAATTTATTCTTAAAGTAATTTCCCATTTTTATCTTACAGAGTTTAGGCCTCAAGTGGCTTGAGAATACAAAATTTATATCAATAATAGAAGTGCATTAACCTTATGATCATGTAAACAACGTAAATAAACAAGCATGCTGGCCATCATTTAACCTCAGTGGATGTGCAGTCAAATTGTATTGATTTTAATTCCATTGTTTTGCCAGCCTCCATAGGCGTGCTGGTGAACATCAGCTGTGTAGGGTGATTTCCTTCTTAACGTGGGATTCATAAGACTCCCCAAGATTAACATTGCTTCCTGCCAAGGCAATATAACGGAGTGACGTCCACCGTGCGGAACCCATCGAGATGCACATGCCACAGAAACTAACTAATTAATGTACTGAAAAGCCCAGTTGTTGCACAGAAAAATCACTAGCCAATGTTAGCAGTTTCACATCAGTAAAAAGATTTTAGTACACATTGAATCTTTCTCAAATGTTATTAGTGCCTTTTACCTTAACAAAAAACAGTTTAGTTTTTTTTCAAAAACACCTCTTGATCACATTGATTTATTAATCATTGGCTGTTGGATATGAAACTTTTGGTAATTCTGACATAGTTTTCAGAAGAAAACCGCTACATTTTTTCCATTAGCAGCATGGCATTTATATATAATCCCTTTCTTGCAGACACATCTACAAACTGAGATAGATTCTGCCTCATCTTTACAAATTTTTTTTTTTAAAAATAAACTATAATTTGTATATATTCGTCCTATGTTGGGCAATCACTTTGTGGCTTTAGTATGCATCTCCCATGTTTCATTTAAGAAGATATTTGCAAATAAGTTATTAAGAATCTAATTTAAGCTGAATTGGATATTTGGTAACAGCAGGTTTCTTCTGCAAACCATGTGTTATACATCCCACTGTGGTGGTGTCAAAAACAAATATTCCTTTGCTTTGTATAACCCTATGGTCCTAAACATTTAACTGTTGAAGAGACTTGGTCACTTGACTTAAGTGAACATATGCTTATACGTTATAGCCTTCGTATATTATTTAAGTAGACCCATTTGCAGTTAGAGCTATTTTTCCATTCCAACCAGTGGTCCACAATTGGTTCATCAAAGGCCGTGGTATGTGCTGTCCTGTCTGTGGGAAGGAGCATATGAAAGATCAATTGCTGCTTACTGGAAAGAGTAGCCTACATGTATGTGGTGTCAGAATGACCATATGTTTGACGTCCAACAGCCGATGATAAGATAAAAATCAATGTGCTCTAGAGGTATCATTAAATAAAACAATTATTGTTTTCCTTTTCATATATTATTTAGTGCTGTGACATAACAAAATCTTGTTCAAAAGCATACCTCCACACAAGACAGTATTCAAGGGACAATAGAATTCCAATAATAAAGAAATATACAGTGCATGACGCACAATTATTTCTTTACACACTGAAGACTTTTTCTAACTAGTCTCTAATGTACTAGTATGGTAATTGTGGAACAAAAAAAACTTAATTAGAATTATAGAGTACTGTTTTTATACACCACCATTGCACACACCTGCGTCTTGTTCTAAGATGCTCTCTTGGAAACAAGAAATGCCTGATAACATTGTGTGTGGAATTCCCCAGATTACTGCAAAATAAATCTTAATTAACACTGTAAAATAATCTATTTATACACAGTCACTAAACACAACTGATCCCTGTTGTAAGGAACTTTATCTTGCCAGCAGGTGATATTATTCTTAAGATGGTCACTGATTTAAAAATCAACTATTAGACCATGATGAGTGTGTGTGTGCGTGTGTGAGTGTGTGTGTGTGTGTCTGTGTTTTCATTGTTATTTTGTTAGTATAAAATGTGTGTGTCTGTGTGTTTTCATTGTAATTTTGTTAGTATAAAATTTGTGTGTGTGTCTGTATCTGGGTGTTTTCATTGTTATTTTGTTAGTATAAAGTGTGTCTGTGTTTTCATTATTTTGTTAGTATAAAATGTGTGTGTGTCTCTGTCTGTATCTCTGTCTGTGTCTGTGTCTGTGTGTTTTCATTGTTGTTTTGTTAGTATAAAATGTGCTTTGTTATAATAATAATACTTGTAGAAAGCCCAATGCTGAGGAAGCGGGCTTCAAATATTGACAAAAACAAAAAAATCATGTTGTAATTACTCAAGAAGTGTCTTAAAACCAAATGTTGTAAGATACACATTCTGATTGGGAAAAAAAGTCCTGTTTAGTTTGGCACTGTCTGAAACCAACAAAGAATCCAGTTTATAATGACCATACATTTTAACAAAAATAAACTGTCAATTTACTTATTATGGTTTAACTGCAGTAGTGGATGTTTACTTTTGTGCTGATGGGTTGTTAAAGAAATATTTAATTAAATCATTTTATTACCCCCAGTGTGCTCTCATAAAGCATTACATAATTTTTGTTATTTTCACATGTAAAATATCACACATTGGTTTAACCACGCATTTCATTGGATCGCTCTGGCCATTATGACCAATGTTCTTGTCTGTACTAAATATGTTCTTGTCTGTACTAAAGATGACGTCATTGTAATTTTGTAAAAGTGCAAGTGACGTCACTAAAACAAGAAAAAAGTACAATGTAACGTCATCCAACATGTTATAGGATAGCATTTCAGTAAACTGCTGCACTATTAGAAAGTTTAAAGAGTAGAACAATTATAATTGTCTGGGATAATAAATAGAATATTAAACTTGTTACCATTTATTATCAAATTTATGTCCCTCACTCGGGACATAAATTTGATAATAAATGGCAACTTGTTTAATAACCTCTATATAGCTTAGATTTTTCATACATAGATTGTTCATAGGGTTGAAAATAAAGTGTTACATTAAACATACAGACATAGATTATTTATAGGGTTGAAAATAAAGTGTGCCATGAACTATTTTTATCATTCATTTGTGACATTCCTTTGATTTGTACAATTTATAATGATGGTGCCTCCCTGAAGATTTAATGTGTATAATGAAAATAATTATTTTCTATTCCTTTATGCATGGCTTGTTTTGGTAACAACTAAATGTTTAATATACTACGATGTAGCACATGCTCGTGTAATAATGTCGGAATGTGTTATTGAGTGGAATACTAAGAAGGAAGAGATTGGAATGCGGCCTGGGAGATTACTCTTTATTAACGACATTGATTTCCTTTAGTCGACATGGAATTCATTTCCCCAGACACATGTACGTGTAGTAGACATTTCTTGGGTGGAGAGCGGGATGTAGCTCAAATGGTAGCGTGTCCTCTTGTGAACCAGTCAGTGATAGGATCGATCCTTCTCAGTGGACCCATTTGCAATTTGTTTCCAACCAGTGGTCCACAACTGGTTCATCAAAGGTTGTAATATGTGCTGTCCTGTCTGTGTCCTATATAAAAGACCCCTTGCTGTTTATTGAAAAGAGTAGCCTGTGTGGTGGCAGCAGGCTTCTGTTAAAATACATATGTCAGAATGACCATATGATTGACGTCCAATAGCCGATGATAATAAAAATCAATGTGCTCTAGAGGCGTCATTAAATAAAACAAACTTTACTTTTTAATGTTTCTTGGGTAGATTGTAAGCTGGAATGTTTAGTCTATTAAAATATATGGGTTTGTTTAATTATGTGTAGTAAATAAATTTAAAACTACTAAGTGTCTGGCATGCTGGTACATCCATATTAGTCAGTGGTTTAGACAGATTCCATGAAAATATATGTATTCTAATTTTATTTGGGCCTTTTTTAAAACAATTTGTGGTGATTGGGAAAGGTTGTTTTACTCTTACTTCTACCCTTCATCAAAAGCCATGGTATGTGCTGTCCTGTATGTGGGACAGTGTATATAAAAGATCCCTTGCCGCTTATCGATAAGAGTAGCCTATGTGGCGGCAGCGGGTTTCCTCTAAAATATATGTCAGAATGACCATATGATTGATGTCCAATAGCCAATGAAGATATAAAAATCAATGTGCTCTAGAGGCATCGTTAAATAAAACAAACTTTACTTACTTCTACCCAGTATATTTTATTTTAATGCCGGTCAATAATGTACAGTTGAATTTCTTACTGGAAACATCTAAACAGAAAAAATAAAATGTTTGTTTAATGACACCCCAGCATATTGTTTATGTCAGACATATGGTGTTTCATAACTAATGGTCTTCAGAGGAAACTTGCTATTGTCACATAAGCTACTCTTTCCAATTAGCAGCAAATGATCTTTATAAGCACTTTCCCAAAGACAGGATAACACATACCACATCCTTTGACAAACCATTTGCAGACCACTGGTTGGTGTAAGTGGCATACACATACCCAATGAGCCTTGTGGAACACTCACTCTGGGTTGGAGCTGGTATCAAAATTAAAAATCCCATGCCTTGACTGAGATTTGATCCTAGTACCTAGAAACCATGATTCTAACAGCTTAACCACTGTGCTAATGGGGCCATGAAACACCCATAAAATATAAAAGGTTGCACGTTTTAGTCCTTCTCTTTTTTTGTTATGAATACCATAAGTATGGCACCCAGTGGTGGATCCAGAAAATCTATATGGAGGCCCCCAATAATATGACGCAGATTTCTTTAACGTTATTAAATAATAATAAAAATAATATTTTAAAATGTTATAATTGCAAAATTATGGGGTCCTCCATCCTGAATCTGGCACTTAATAGCCATTGATTAACAACTGTGCTAGGAAATCATTAAATAGTTTTTTTGTTTTTTTAGGGAGAATGTCAATGGAAAAAAATAATCACATTTTTGTTTACTTCAAAATATTTTTGCTACCTTCACTAGTGATATGAACATTTAAAAAAAAGAAGGAAATGATGCTATCTTTTAATTGGTTTCCAAGACTAGTGCTACATTTGCCCATTTACAGAAAATGTCTTTTCTTCAGTGAACATTGTGATTTGCTGAGATTCTCATTTCATAGGGCAGTGGAAAATTACAACTATGAGCAGAGATCGTATCTTCCGAACAAAGATGAACTGCAGCAGAGATGACCTTCAGTTTCATTCTTTATCCATCCATCAGAGATTTTAACTCATCAATTGCTAGCTGTGTTGACCCTACAGCTTTATGCTTGATGGAGCAGATTTATTCTTCCATTTTGGCAGACTAGTTCTGATTCTGTCATTTGAGATTCCATTTTAATGAGAATCCTTTTTATCAGGATCAATAATTCGACCCATACCAAGGAAGGCGCATGTAATGAGTGTACACACACATATGTATAATGGGAAATATTTTTTGAAAACATTAATTCCACTCTTATAATGTTAATTTTGTCTATTGAAAGTCCAAATCCTCCAAAGTGCCTCTTTTACTAACCCACAACTCAATTGGTGGATCCTCTCTGATAAACCAGCCTCCGTGGCACAGTGGTTAAGCTATCGGACTCGAGGCTGGTAGGTACTGAGATCAAATCTCAGTCGAGGCATGGG
>JAULBS010088384.1:0-17838 GCA_032355785.1 Symmetromphalus regularis | reverse complement strand
CAACCCAGAGTGAGTGCTCCGCAAGGCTCATTGGGTAGGTGTATACCACTTACACCGACCAGTGGTCCACAACTGGTCCATCAAAGGCCGTGGTATGTGTTATCCTGTTTGTGGGATAGTTCATATAATAAGATTCCTTGCGGTTTATCGATAAGAGTGTCAGCATCAGTGTGGTGTCAGCGGGTTTCGTCTCTGATACTAACACTAACCTCTGTCCTGGACAGACAGCACAGGAATCTGAGTTGCGTGCCCAGCAAAGCGTGTTTGAACCTTAGTTGGATATATAAGCAAGAAAATAAATACAACCAACCGACCACAGCCAGAAAGGGATCATCTCAAACGGTTGCGTGTCCGCCTGTGAAACGGTCGGTCGTCGGATCGATCCTTCTCAGTGGACCCATTTGCAGTTTGGGCTATTTTCCCATTCTAACCAATGACCCACGATTGGTTCATCAAAGGCCGTGGTATATGCTGTCCTGTTTGTGGGACGGTGCATATGAAAGGCGGGTTTCCTCTAAATACATATGTCAGAATGACCATATAATTGTCGTCCAATAGCCGATGATAAGATAAAAATCAACGTGCTCTAGAGGTGTGGTTAAATAAAACAAACTTTACTTTTTTCTTTCTTTAAAATAATGTCTAGATTTTACGTTATGTTTGTCAGTCACAAATAGTGTTAGATGCAGTGACACTTTGCACGTTTTATACTAGGAATCACATTTATTTTACCCTATTAAAAGTCATCTTTTGTATTTTAGATTTGATCACAAAATATTGCTTATGTTGGCTATGTAAAAGCTGCCAACAGTTACGAGGAGTGGTCAAAGTGTTTAGTCTCACGCACTTGAAAACTAGAGATAAATCTGACGTACGTTATGAAAGACTAATTATAAATTATCTTCTATACAGGCGCGGTTGCAGAATTTCTGAAAGGGGGTGTCCAAATGTGGATTTCTGAAAAGGGTGGGGCGGGGGTCCAAAAGTGATGAGTGAATAGAAATGGGGAACAAATGGTTAATTTTCACGTCCTTCCACTCGATAAAAGGGGGGTCCTGGCCTCTTGGATCTCCAGGATCCGCTACTGCTATATTGTATGGTTTGAATGTTGTGTACCTCTCTTTCATGGTAACTCTTGATTAGTATTTTAAAAAATAGACAATACAGAGCTCTGAGCGAGCAGTGATGAATGTTTGCGTGGAGTTTACGAAGAATCTATACACCATCAAATGCCTTTCTCAAACACTGGGTTGAAAACGTTCAACTTGAAATAGAGATTGCCTCTATAAACATGGAATTAACAACCTGTCGAGGAAGTGCAATCCGACACGACAAACGTGTAATCTTGTTCAAAAACGTATCTTTTAATAATACAAATTCCAAAGGAGGTATAAGAGATTGATGGTATGGTTGTTTAACGCACCTCAACCCCGTCCCCCCCCCCCCCGCACCACCACCACCACCACCTCCCGGTGCACTATAAATAACAAATATTGGCTATTGGTGGTCATAGCGTATAAGTGAAACAATGAGGGTCTGAACTCATGAATCACTGCCAAAACGTGATGAAAAATTAGCATTGGTTAACAAATAATAACAGCTGTTACTTTATGATAAGCAAACTTTGTGAAACTCAAATTAGTCTCATGTTATTAAAACCACGTGCAATTACAGTGCATAACTTGTGATTCGTTAATCAGTGTTTGTACAATTTAGTGTCATCGTTTGACAATACTACGTTAATGTTCCTCCTGCGTGAGACGTCAGGTTTATTTGATTGTGAACTCATATAACCCTTCTATGTGCTATTTAAAAACCCACTTGTCCTATCTGTAGGCATCGCGAATGAGTAACACGATAAATGGTCCATACATTCTACTTAAAACTGTAAGTACGTGCGTGAAAATTCAATAAAATCTGTTTTAGGAGGGTTCAACACCGACACACTAGCCGCTGTATTCTAATAGTGATCAATAACTGACGATTTATGTTGGACTTACAACTTAGAGCTTTGGCTTTGACACAGAACTAAACAAAGTAGACGTATATGTTTATGAGCTGAAACCATTAAAGTCCAGTGGCGGAGAAGGAGAGGGGCCGAGGGGGCCATAGCCCACCCCACTTTTTGAAAAAAATCACTAAAATGTTTCGCTGAATAAAAATATTTTCAGGCTCAATGACAAAATAAAGTGGCCGAAATCCGGAGAGTTTTCGTAGTATGAGGGAGTTCCTGCTGGAACGCTGCTGCCCTTCGGTAATCTAGAGTCCGATGTCTTACCACTGTACCCTCTCTCTCTCTTTCCCCCAATCTCTCTCTCCCACCCCCCACCCTCCCTCCCTCTCTCTTTCTCTCTCTCATGTCATGTTTCATACAATTAAATAAGTCTATATTAAACAACGCCTTATTACACTGTTTAATGTTGAGCATTTGATAGCAGATGTGGACATGAAAATCATTTAAACAATTTATTTCATCCACTAGCCCTCGCATGATTTAGTAAACAATTTTTTAATAGTCCACTAATCAAGCTTTTTAGTTGGCTATTGACCTTTTTCAAATGCTAGCAGTTGTTAAAAACTGTCGTTAACAATGAGCAGGGCCGGATTCATAAGTGTGCTGAGGGGAGCATTTGCCCCGGGCCCCCTGCCAGAGAGTTCCCCAGATTAAGGACTTCCTTTATAAAATTTGAAATAATTATCAAATTAATTCTATTCATTCATTTTAGTTCACTTTTTATTTATCTAAATAATTTAATTTCTATGTTGAGAGGCCCCAGAACCTGAAGTGCACCGGGCCCCTAAGATCTAAATGTGGACCTTTTAACCGCCCTATGCCCTCTCCACTACTCTGTATCTGCTCCTAAAAGGAAATGTTCGATCAGAAACGAGAGTAATGAAGTCATTCCTACAATAATATAGCACTGATTTTTATCTGTTTCCTTTCATTACGAACAGTGAGGGACACTCGCACAGTACTTGTGTCTGGTCGCCCCATGAAAATAACATTTTCTATTCTCGCACCATCAAAGGCTTAGGGTAGACATAACCGGACACAATGATATTCCAGCTTACATCTCTTGTTTTTCTACGACCATGGATGTTTCCAATAAATCCCGCTTGTACAACAATTCAACAACGTTTTGCAAAGTTAGACACGTTTCAGAATCATATGCATTATAGAAGTTTTTATGGGGCTTCGCGATGTGTTGTGTCTAGTCGAAAAATTGTTAATTTAATTTAAAATGCTGGAACTAAAAATTGTCATCTCTGAATCTGACATTGTTTCTCGGGATGGGAATTAGTAAAGAGCAAAAATATAGCAATCAGTGAAAAAAGGCCTTCTTTGAAAGTAGTAAAGAGGCAAAATATAGCAACCAGTGACAAAGGTGCCTTCTTTGGAAATAGTAAAGAGGCAAACTATAGCAACCAATGGCAAAGGTGCCTTCTTTGGAAGTAGTGAAGAGGCAAAAGATAGCAATCAAAAACAAAGGTGCGTTCTATAAAAATTAACCTTTATTAAAGGCACGACCTCTAGTTTTATGACGACTGCAACATGTTTTACAAATTGTAACATAATGTTTGTATCAGTGAGCCTTTTTGCAAAATGTATCATTCCAGGCAGTGGTCCACAACTAGTCTTATCTGTGGGAAAGCGTCTATAAATTATTCTTTGCTGCTACAATAGATATATATGTGAACTGCAATAGATACATTTGAACTGCAACAGATGCATCTGAAATGCATTAGATATATTTGACTAGTATGGCGTGACATATCTCTTTTTGTTCTTTTTATATTCTGCAATTACCACACATAAACACAAACACTTCAACCCACATGAATAAACAACAGCTGTACACCACAGTCAATTAATGCAATACACTCTTTTAAGTTTCTTCTCGATATAAATCATTACGCCAGATAGTGAACTTACAAACCCATTTATTTTATGCAACCGAGATTTACATAACGCTTCCAAGTGAACTGCTCTGCTTTAAAGGTCTGGAATGCTTCCAGGACTTTATTTACGACACATAGACACGCATACACTCGGACGGGTCGGGTTTTGTGATTGCTTGAACAATGTAACAGCGTTTGTTGATATAGATTACGGCGGCGTTCGAGCGAACGAAGTTATGTACATGTACAATTAAATATAGATAGATTGCATGCAGAACTAATGTTGCACAATCATCTATGAATGTGTGAAATTTGGCTAATTGTAAGGTATTCTCAAACAACGTGCGTTAAAGATTTTCTATCATAACTACAAGTTATTTTTTTTCTGTTTCGTTGTTTTTAAAAAAAAAAATTATGATAATTAAATTAACAGATCCCTACAAACGAATTAGCACACTTGTAGTTAACTCCACAATATCAAAACCGGCCTCGGTGGTGTAGTGGTAAAGTTGTCAGTCTCACGGCTGGAAGGTATTGGGATCAACTCTCAGTCGAGCCATGGGATGTTTAATCTCGATACCGGCTCCAATTCAGGGCGAGTGCTCCGCAAGGCTCAATGGGTAGGTGAAAGTCACTTAAACGGTGGTTTATCAAAGGCCATGGTATGTACCGTCCTGTCTGTGGGATAATGCATATATAATACCCGTTGCTGCTAATCGGAAATAGTAACCTAGAATACCATATGTCAGACACATATTAACCGCTAAATTAAACAATGTGTTAGGAAGTCGTTAAACAAACAATCCTTTCCTTTCCACAATATCAAAAGTATCATACTTGCACTCGAATTAGTATCGTGTCACGTTATACGATTAAATCTGCAAGAAAATTAATTTAACCGATACTAATGTATTATTTGCATTATATTTTGACACATATTTCTGTCGGAAGCATTTAAAACATATTTCATTATGTTGTTCAACCCCTGAAATTGCCCGCACAAATCGGCATTGCCGTGGTGATTGTCGCGATGTTTTTTTTATTCTCAACGGCACTATTTGTGCTGCCGATTAATTTTTTTTCAAGGTGTATTTTTTGTGTTACTTTTAAAAATAAAGTATTCTTTACGCTAAAATTGCCGTTGAAAATGCTGTGGCGACTATTTCTCCACACCATTAATTTTATTATGCTGTAGACATTTTGTTAATTCCATGGGTTGTAGTTGAGGATACACACTTTTAAATGTAATACATTTCAAAATAAATATTTTGGGAGGACTGCCACCTAATGCAACAAGGAGACTGCCCCTTTAACACAAATAAATCAAACTCGGTATAATATTTATAGGTAACTGCTGTTCTGTATGTTGTTCTGTCTGTGTCAACGAGCTTATAAAAAAAAACAGTCACCGAGTTCTGAAACAGTCTGGAAATTTAATCACAATAATAAAGATGGATTTTTTTGTCTTCCATACCTTGTGCATCTTCTTTGCACACAGACCGCATTTCAAAAATTCTTCCTCATATTGGAATGGATTTGGCTAATCTTCATTTACAAAATCTGTTACTATTCCTCGTAAATTTGTATTTTTTAATTCTGAAACCTCCAAAGTGGCGTAACGACAAGTGATGGTACGAGTTTCATCTGTCATACCAAGATTAAAATTTCTGGAATCTAGTCCAGACCTCCCGTGAGTTACATTACCAGAACAGAGTACTTGAACCGTAACTGGATATCATAAGAGATGATCTAGGATATCCGTAATATTCCTCATCCCCCCCCCCTCCACACACACAAACACCACACCACCGACAATAAGTTGATTATTTAAACAGAATTGTTATTAAAAAAAAAAGGATGCCGCAGAACACTCGAAGAATCTAATAGTAATGTATATGTAATTCATTGCATTGTATTTAAAAATAACTTTCAATCCCCTTTAGAATCGCTGGAACCGCCACTGGTATAAAAGTTTAAAAACAATTGTTCTGGAGGGATATGTTATAGCATTTTTCGCAACTGGGCCTAAAGTAAATTAAAATTACTTGGTGTCGAGGTTTATTCTTATGCAATGAACCCGGGGTGGGGGTGGGGGAGGGGCGACTACGGTGACGTAGTGGTTAAACTGTCGGCTGGTAGGTATTGGGATCAAATCTCAGTCGAGACATGGAATTTTTAATCTCTATGCCAGCTCCAACCCAGAGTGATTGCTCCGCAAGGCTCAGTAGGTAAGTATACACAACTTGTTCCGATCAGTGATCCACAATTGGTTTATCAAAGACCATGGTATGTGCTCTCCTTTCAGTGGGAAAGCGCTTATAAAATATCCATTGCCGCTAATCGGAAAGTGTAGCCTATGTGGTGGTAGCGGGTTTCCTCTAAAGAACATGAGTAGCTAAACACTATATGCCTGACACATAATAGCCGCTGAATAAACACGGTGCTGGGGAGTCGTTAAATAAACAATACTTTCCTTTCGTACCCAGAGGTGGGGCCAGAACGGAAAGAAGAGATACCTGCTCCTTTTGTTTTTCCATATTCAGGTATGCACTGGTTTTGAATTTTGTTACCTCCCGCTAGGGAGTCTTCTAGAACCGCCTCTAGTACTCCCTCTGTCTGCGACCTGGCTGTTGAAATTAGAACGCGTTACTTCACTGACATTCTGTTTATTGAAACATTACAAACAAAACTCAGACTTATGAAGGAAATCAATAGTCTATTCATTTTCTTAAATGTGTATTTATCTTTACCACAATGTCTAACCACAGAAAGATCAACATAGCATAATGATGCTTCACCGAGATTTACGCC
The DNA here is from genome assembly GCA_032355785.1 of Symmetromphalus regularis. Lineage (NCBI taxonomy): Eukaryota > Metazoa > Mollusca > Gastropoda > Neomphalida > Neomphalidae > Symmetromphalus > Symmetromphalus regularis. Next base: position 11,127 of record JAULBS010088384.1, on the reverse strand, counting down.
CACTCGCCATCGCTTTAATTCTACTAGTTCTATTTCTTGGTCTTCCACGTCTTGGTCTTCTTCTTTATTTCTTCTTCTTCGTTCGTCCTTTTCTTCTTCTTCTGTTTCTTCCTTCTTCTTTTCTTCGTTTTCTTCTTCTTCATTGTTCAACAGTTATTAGGCTTTTTCCCTATTACTATATCAAAAGGTTGTGGTATGTGTTGTCATGTCTATGGCAAAGTATATAGAAAAGACCATCCATCGCAGATAATGGATGTTTGACATTATTGCCTCTGATTAAACAATTTCAAATTAATTGTCAAATGTTTTGGTGTTTTGGGGTATTTTTTACATCCGAATTTCTTCAAAATATCGCTTTAAGAATGTATTGTACAGAGACTCTGTTATAATATGATAATGGTTCTGTATAGGGGCGTTGGAACTGGGGATGAGGGGCCTCGGGCGCGGGGATCAGCCCCCACAATTAATTCACATAGCTATGTTCCTTATTTATCGTTGAATTATTCACCGGCAAATTCTGATGTTCAGAAACGGGAGCAGACCAACAACATGAATTTCGTTACAACGCCTCTGCTGTAGATATGAGCGGGGAACCCGGTGGGTTTATCGGGGTGAATCGAACCTATGATCTTCCGCACTGCAGGTGAACACTCTACCATTGATCCCAATACTACAACCTGCTTGTAAGGCGAACCCAACTTAATTGTGTTTTCCATGCCACTGACACGCCAAGAAGAAAAGAATGTTTATTTAACATCTCAGCACATAAGGTAATAATCTGCTATTAAGTGTCAAACACACTGTATTTGTGACACATTGATCACAGCCGATACCCGCTACGTCCACATAGGCTATTCTTTTAGATTAGTAGCAAAGTTAATAATCAACTATTATGTGTCAAACACACGGTATTTCTGACATATGGCTTACAAACGATTCCCGCTAACCACCCACAGGATACTCTTTAAAATTAGTAGCGAAGGGTATTTTATATGCATCCTGGGGTGGAGAGTATAATGAGAAACGCATAATTAACTTGAATCGTCCTAATAAAGGCCGCACCCAAGGCAGTGCAGTAAATAATGAGTGTCAGGTGTGCTAGAAGTGGTCAAGCATGAGCTCTGTCTCGGTTAGTTGTTTACTGCACCATTGCCCACATCCACGGCTAAGTGCCTCACTACGTTAACCATATGCGCCATCTTGACTTTTTAAAACCTTATTTCCCTCTAATTACCCACAAGATGATGAATGCTAAAATACTTAGTGTCACAAATGACTCTTTCTCTCTGGGCGGGGAGGGGTGGGGGATATATCAAACTCAGAGGTAGAGCGTGCGACCGAGGTGAGATTGTATGAGGTGCCTAAACACCGGAAAGAAGCGGAAAGAGACAAAAAGACATTGTTTATTAATGACGCCGCAGCCCGTTATTTATCAACCCGTTGTGTGTCAAACATACAATGTTTCCCACTCATGGTTGTTAAAGAAAACCCGTTACTATCACATAGACTACTCTTTCCTTTTAATAAAAAGAAATCTTATATATGCACTTTATCACAGAAATGACACCGCTTTTATTACACCAGTGGTGTGCCACTAGCTGGAACGAGAAATAGCACTAATGGTTCGGCTGAAAGGGATCGATCTGATGATCCATGGTACCTCCGGTGGCTATTCTAATCGACTAGTCGTCGGAGAGATAATCTTCAGTTGTGTTTCAAAGTGTACGTTCATTATTGAGTTAAATTTTACAATTTACCAGCTGTCTGTATTGGGAAGATTTATTCTAGATAATGATTGTGTGTTAGAACTTGTTATCTTTCCTCAAACGATGTTGTTTTGGCGGATGGTTTGGTTTTGTTTACTGAATTTTTTTTTTTATCCAAAATAGGCTAAGTGATAGTTGTCATAAAATTTTTTTATAATAATAATTAAAATAAAAAAAAAGATGAGGATTTTAATTGCAGAAACCTGTCAGCTTTTTAAGGATATTGTTATTTTGAATTTATTTTACTAAAATATGTTAAATTATTGAACATCCTGTAATATAATTCTAAAATATCTTTTCTGCTGTTCTCGTAACTTATTTTTTATTTTATGTTTTCATGAGGAGTGCCACTTTAGTCATTTTAATGCAAAGCAAAACTAACCGGCAAAACAACATGACAGTCCTCATTAAAAAAGTAGCATTTATAAAGTTACAAGAACTTTCGATAGCCGACACATTTATCTTACATCGCAATTATTAGTTTTATTTATACGTTTACACAAATAAATATAATTATACAAAGAAATAAATCAATTTTTGTTTTTGGTTTATTTGATGAGCACATTGATTTATTAATCATCAGCTATTTGATGTCAAATATTTGGTTATTTTGACATACAATCAACTGTGAGATAGCCTCCAATGGGTTTTGAACCACTGTCATCAGCTTGAGAGTCCGAAAAAGAAATTATTTAAAAATAACAAGGAAAAGTCAAGAAATAATAAATAAACATTTTTTTTGACATTACTAATGACGTGATTTCTGGAAATTTTATCTGATTTTAAAAGTTGAATCAAATAAATAGTAAATTAATAATTAGGCTCATTGAAACATTCTAAGTATAAACATACACACGATTACATGTTATTTAAATATTTAACTTTCATATTTAGGTCTTACTAACCGTTCTTAACAAGTGTTTTAAGAAAACAAAACTACGACATTTAGGAGAAACAAAATCTCGCACATAATAAAGAGACGATTTCATTATTTTTAAGTACGCTGTTAATGCGTGACCAATTTGTTCCAGTCACTGGCTCGCAACGTGTGAAAATATGATTTAGTCACACTCGTAGAAATAAAAACCACTCGGCTGTAGTTATAAAACATTATTTTGCTTTGCCCGCTCAAAATTCCAGCAATATAATTCACATCAATCAGGCTGGTAGGGTCGTTGTGAAGGCGGCCATCTTGATTTTAGCCACATTGGTGCTCCCATGTTAAAAAGAAGAAAAGAAGAAGAAAGACGCCCACCCGCGTCCCTATATTAAGAGATTGTAACAAGAAATGTGGGATTTTATCTTAATATCAGTCTGTAGCAGAAAGAACATCTTTGGTTTGATGGATTATTCAGAACTCTTAAAGGGACATAACTGTCGTTTTAATTTGCAATTTTTTTTCCAATTTGGCGATTATGACCTGTTAAAAACATGATTTGTTAGTCGTGTTTATCTCGGGTTAATCCCATTGTTATGTTAGAAATACATTAATGTTTGCATGTATGGTAACCTACACAAAAGGGTCCTTCAATATAATTATATCAAAAAAGCATGAGCGTCTAATAAGTTAATTTTGCGATTTTAACACTAACATAGATAATGGACAAAAATTAATATTACTTTGTTTGTGGAGATAAGTTTAGCTTAAGTGGATCAGTGGCAAGGTATGCAGGCGCGGATGCAGGATTTTTGAAAAGGGGCGTCCATATCTGGTTTTCTGAAAAGGGGGTGGGGTCCAAAAGTGATGAGTGAATAGAAAAGGAGAAAAAATGGTTAATTTTCACGTCCTTACACTCGGTAAGAGATAATTAAAATTCGATAACTGGACCCTCATGTATCCACTCCCAGTTAAAGTGACTTACTACACTACAACATTATAAAACCATGCTAACTGGAAGGGTTGCCTATAATACTGGACCCTCATGTATCCGCTCCCAGTTAAAGTGACTTACTACACTACAACATTATAAAACCATGCTAACTGGAAGGGTTGCCTATAATAATAGATTATTTTGTTGTTTAGAAAGTTCACATAATGGATCCCTTCCTGCTAATTGGAAGGGTTGCCTATAATAATGGATTATTTTGTTGTTTATAAAGTTCACCTTAATGATCTCTTTATGCTAACTGGAAAGGTTTCCTATAAAAATGTACTATTCTGTACTTTGGAAAGTTCATTTATAATACGCCTTACTTCTAACTAGAAAGAGTAACCTATGTGATAAAAGCAGGATTCATTGCTCAAAACGTTATCTTCTATCTTGAGAAGACCGTTAAGTTGCATTCTGAGGATAGCGTTCTGGAACGTTAATATCATATAAGCTCAACAGTTAGTTATATCACCGCCATCAAATAATGATAAAAACTAAAAGACAAATGATTGGAAAGTCGTCTGTCTTGTTTATGATGATGGTGAACTTTTTACCTCATTACAGAACTTCAAACATCGTAAGATGAACTCATAAACGTGTCTTCCAGTTGACATATTGCTGTAACATGGTACGTTCGTCCCATCTCAATATCGCTGTGAATCTCAGTCTGGTCGTAATGAGGAACAGGACATGTACCGTTAGGTTTACAGCCAGACAGAGAGTTCCAGCATGGGTAGGAGACCCAGGAGACCTAAAGTACCACACTAAACAGCAAATGAAAAGGACCACCCCACACCAAAAAAATAAAAAATAAAAATAAAACAACAAAAATACAACAACCACCTAACAACAACACCTTGCCCCAGTGTAAGCCCCGCATTCCGTCTGGAAAGAAAGACGTCTATGTAAATACACCTCAGCACATTCGTTAGGTAGCAGTGTATTTCTGCGGTATACTTGATGAGTACTAGTTTGCAACATATAGATGCGCCAGTGATGAAGGTGTCGTGTTTTAAAGCAAACAATGTCAGCGGCGGATCCTGGACTCCCGGTTAAGTATATTCACGATGATGTCAGACCGTGCGGGTTTCTTATCTAGTGTTACTGTATATATCAGATCTAGTTTCAGCACAATGTTATGTTACAGTGTCTGCTTAATGTTACCAACCTGTTTGAGTTTAATCTTTAGTGCCATCAAACCAAGGGTCAGGGTTTGAGTATCATGTTAAGTATCTTCACTATGATGTCAGCCTGTTCGGGTTTCTTATCGATCACAGACACAAGTTAGCGGATCGAACGCGAAGCTGACAGTCGAATCAGAGGGACTGTGGCAAAGCCAATTAGCCTTGTTTAATAGCATCCACACTGATCGCGAATCTAATTTTATAATCATTTTTTTTTAGCAGATGCCATGCACGGTTTGACTATCTGCTTGATTTGTTGGAAACCACTAAATCGAACAAGAGAGCAAACAACCCGGCTACTTGCATATGCGATCTGGAAATAGCCGGGTACATGCATGTCAAACAATACAGCTAACGGTCCGACTACTTACATGTTACTGGGAAATTGCCGGGTACACGCAAGTTAAACAAAACAGCAAACAGCCCGTCTACTTGCATATATTACTGAGTAATAGCCGGGTACACGCAAGTCAAGCAAGACAGCAAACAGCCCGTCTACTTGCATATATTACTGAGTAATAGCCGGGTACACGCAAGTCAAACAAGACAGCAAACAGCCCGTCTACTTGCATATATTACTGAGTAATAGCCGGGTACACGCAAGTCAAGCGAGACAGCAAACAGCCCGGCTACTTGCACATGTCACTCGAAATAGCCGGGTACACGCAAGTCAAACAAGACAGCTAACAATCAAACTGGGAAACAGCCTGGTAGATGAAAGTCATACCAGTCACACCTTTAACAGCTTGGCTACCTGCAGATGACTACTGGGAAATAGTTGGGTGCATGTAAGAAAAAAGAAAAAACATCATTAACAACCCAAATGCCTTCAGAAATAGCTGTGACAAAACTGTATAAGATAGATAATATTTAATGACTCCACTCCACAGACGACCATAGCACACGCAATATAATTTTTCTTATCTAAATTTAATGTTCTGAAAGGTACAGGCGAACTCCAGCTATTATAATATGCTTTTTTAACATTTCCTTAATGTCTGTAATATTGATTAATACTTCCTCCTTGCTTTAAACGTGCAATGTGCATTAACATAGACATCTGCGTATAAGTGGATCCAAAGGATATAAAGTATCCGGACATCAATAATAATTTTTTCCAATTATAATTTGGTCATAACTTGCTTTTGACTTCCCTCCCTCCAATTTAGAAATCTTTAAAATATCTTTAGACCATCCCCTTATAAAATATCCAACCTTGCTGAGCGATTGCCCATCTAGATATAATCATTGCAAATAAATACTATTTTTAAGAATATCATTTTAAACTTGATAGTCTGACTTTCAATTATACGAGAATAGATGTTACCATTGAATAGATATATTTTCATCAACAATTATTTCATGAAAGAAACATTTCATAAAGACGGGAAGAAAAGCTAGAGAAACGACGATAATGACGTAATTGGGTTTCCAGTGTGGCATGGAAAACATCAGTTGATTGACTGATAAGATGCTATCTCTTTGTATTGTATTGATATTGGCAGACTCTGTGTATGGTGTATATTTTACCAACTCGGACGGACATAATATCTAGGAAACATATGTTTATCTCAAAGAGAGCGAGAGCGTCAGAGAAAGAGCGATATTGAAAAACATCGCTTTACAAAGTATTGCATGTGGTTATAGAACGTGTAGGGTGGTTCTAACTCAGTCGGTACAGCGCCCGCTTGTTGTGTTGTGGTCATAGGCTCGAACTCCCCCTGATTGATAGCGTCAGAGAAAGAGTGATATTGAAAAACATCGCGTTACAAAGTATTGCATGTGGTTATAGAACGTGTAGGGTGGTTCTAACTCAGTCGGTACAGCGTCCGTCTGTTGTGCTGTGGTCGTAGGGTCTAACTCCCCCTGATTGTTTTTTCCCTTTCCCAAACAGTGCCTCATGACTGGTATATCAGAGGTCGTGGCATGTGTTGTCCTGTCTGTGGAAAAGTATATAAAAAGATCCTTTGCTGCTAATTGAAAAACACAGTCAAAATGTGCAAGTAACCAGTCAGAATTATAAAATGTTTGACATCCAACAACAGATGATTAATAAACTAATGTGTCGTTAATAACAATAATAATCATAATGATAATAATAATTATAATAATAATGATAATAGTAATAATTATAATAATTATTATAATAATAGTAATAATAATAATGATAATAATAATAATAACAATAATAATTATAATAATTATAATAATTATAATAATTATAATAATAATTATAATAATTATAATAATAATAATGATAATAATTATTATTATAATAATAATTATAATAATAATAGTAATAATAATAATAATAATGATAATAATAATAACAACAATAATAATATAATAAAATAAAAAGATTGTATTAATCCTGCACTGCAGCTGAATTTGTTATGATTTAAAAAAAACTTATATCGATATATTACTTATTAGTGAGGTTTTAACAGTCAGGGAAGGATCAAGGATTTTACGACGGGAATTATATAGAAGAAAATAAAAACAGAAGCAAACGTAGCAAACGTCTTAATATTTAATCCTTTAGTTCCCACTGAAACCCGCCAAATCACGTTTTATAATAATGTATTATTTAATTTCCATCATCTTCGTGCCTGATTACATAGGGTATCATTATACAATTAACAGAAAAAATTATTATTACATGATTACGCTACAACATTGAAAAATAAAAGACGTGTTTGTGGGCGTATTTTTCCAACGTTGGTCAACTCTAGACTAAGATATAAAAATATATATATTACCAGTTCTCTCAGGACCACCACCCAGCGTGTACAACATTTATCTACATATTAATTACAAAGTTGTAATTCAAAATATCATCTTTCGGTGATAGCGTAACAAATCAATCACAGGTGGTCCGGTCGCATTAATCAGTAAAAGGTCATCCATTTTTATCATCATTTTCACGAGCGTACAAAACGTACTTAGGGGGCGAGGGAATTAAAGGGATATGCACGCTTTTCAAACTAATTTTTAAAATGATGATAACACTATGTTATCAGCATTTTTTTTTCCTTTTCAGTTTGTATGTTTTTTTTGGGGGGGGGGAGTGGGCAGGGAGGAGGTCCGTAAAAGAATAAGAAAATTATGAGAGGAAAATGGATGACCTCTAAATACAATTAAAAACAATATTTAATAAAGAAAAGGGTATACTTTCTGTTTTTATTAAACTCTTCCAAGATAAGTGTGACTAACCATATTAACATTGTTAATAACAAATTTCATTTCATTTTCTTTTGTATATCCTGATTTAGAAATTAATATTTTAGTCTTTTTATAATTAACTTTAATTTCCAATCAGTATAATGGAGAGCACAGTAAAACGTCGATTTATTTATAGCGGTCAATCTGTGCCTAATTTCCCGAAAGCAATCAGAAGGGTTATGCCCACCTGCAGTCCGATACAATTCTGATTTCAAACCGCGCGCTGCAATCACGAAAACTGGTACTAAAGGAAATGACCCATTGCGATGTTTGGAGTCTTGGAAATTATTCAGCAATAACAATGTACAGTTTGGTTACTTTAAGTCTTCTCAGCTCAGGCATTAAATCGCGTAAGTAGACTGATCTTGCAGAAGGAATTTCGACTGGTTTTGTCATGTCTACTTCAAGACATTTTGAGAGCAACATGTGATTTATGCGTATTGCTTCTGTGCCAAGTTTGGAAACTTGTCGTGGAAAATTGGCCGGGGATTATGTAGGAAAATGTTAATCATATTCATGTGGCAGAATTTGAGGTGGGGTAGCGTTGGAGCAGTATTAGTAGCCACTTGAGATGGTAATGGGGCAGGGTAATAGTGTTTTAATAAGAAACCATGCGGATTTGTAATTTTTAGTTCAGAACTTTTTACAGTTGTTGACCATGCAAGCTCTTGCAATGAATACCATGTGCAGTTCAAGAGTTTTCACAAAAATCGCTAAGTCCAGGTGACATCAACCTAAGATAAAACAATGCTTTAATAATCACTGCATGCATGAGAACCTAGGTTAAACAAATCAAGAAAACCCTTTTTATAACAGTACATCAAAACATCCCATTTATGTGATTATATCCAAGTATGCACAATGTGGACGTAACGGGTTTTGCCATGGCTGTTACAGCAACTATTTTCATTCCTCCATCAAAAGGATAATTTAAGCTATACTATTTCATGAAAGTTTAAGACATTTTTCAAAACTATCATCATCATCATCATCATCATCATTTATATTATTATTATTACTGATGACTAATTCACTCAATGCGAGTCCCTGTGGTACAGTGGTAGAAGCTCAGACTCAAGGTGAAGACAGTAGTTCAAAACCCATTTGACATCAATAGCCGATGATTAATAATTCAGTGTGTTTTAGTGGTACCATTAATCAAACAAAATAGTAATAATAATAATAGTAGTAGTAATAATAATTATAATAATAATAAGTAATAATTCACACTAACACATTGTAGGACCCGCGGGCACTTTCTTACTGAACATAGCCTTGGAAAGCCATTTTGATTTATAACGTTCCGATATGAACGTGTCGGTTATCCAAGTTAATAGATTTACTCTGGTCTCGCAATCTGACACAATCTGATGATCAGGTTGTAAATTTGGATGTCAATTAGGTCGACTCTGTGTGTGGGATCAGTTCATTTGAGAATAATATCATAAAACATATCAAAATCAATCATCCGCTTCACATCATCCAGGATTATGGATTTCAAATATTTTTAAAGATGTATTCAGTTTATGGGTCACTTGAAAATAAGGCCACTTTTACAATTCTTTTGACTACATTTCTCTCTCTCTCTCTCTCTCTCTCTCTCTCTCTCTCTCTCTCTCTCTCTCTCTCTCTCTCTCACTCAGTCTGTATTTATTTTATTTTATTTTTCTTCAGTGTTTATTAATCTCCATCATTTAAAAAAAATCCTCTTAGTCGGATCAAGGGTGTGTGTCGTGTATCTTGGCTTTTTGTCATTATAATTTAATATCCCACCTTTAAGTTTTATATATTTCTATTCCCCACTCTCCCTCTTCAGAAGTCATTAGTCAGCCCCTTAACGAAGATAAGGTGTATGTAAGGTTATCCACGACTGTATGTACCAAAGCATATTTAAATGAAAATTTATATTCAAAATTTTATTTTGGAAAAAGCCATACCATGACTTATTTCCAAACATTTATACATGTACATGTATAGGTCTAGATATAATGTAAGAAACAAAATAATATAAAAGGTATAACACGGAATTCATTTAGTCTTGTTTATATATATAATAATTAATTAGCATTAAAAATCCTTTGCTTCCAATACAAAATAGTGTCAACAGGTTTGCGTTCAGGATAGGCTAACACACGCTGTCGTACGTAGCAATCTGACTGGTATCAAACGTTCTTAATGGGTTTAACATGAAGTGTAAAAACTAGTCTAGCTAGCAATTTCGTCCTGAACGCAGCCATGGTTTCTTCGATGGACGTACGCATACAGACACATCAGTCACACACGCACATTAAAAAGACAAACAGTCATACAGTAAACATACATATACAATTTATGCAGACACACATATATTTTTATGTTCCTGGGTTTGGCAGAGAAAAGAGAGGAAAAAACTATAAGCAGAAGAAACAGATGGTTGTAAATGACAAACTGTTACTATTCCGTGGGTCCGGGTGTGTGGTCTTTTCGTCGTGAAACGATCCGCGCGTGTGTGCGTTGCGTTGATCGTGCGTGACAAATCAATTAGAGGAACACCATGTGGTTATTGAATTCTCGTGATCATATATCTGCTATATTAACGGCGCAGGGATCGATAAGCATGCACCAGAACAACCTGGCTAATGGCATGCAGAAGTTATCACAGGAAATATCGCCGACGTCGTACGTCTTACATTATACCGTAACCTTTCCATAGCATCCACCCAGTAGACCTACTGCAAGCTTCTATTTTAAGTTTACATGTAGGTGAAATATGGATATTGACAAATGAAAACCAAAATATCATTAATGTTGATATGTTTCGAAATAAAAAAATGTTTCCTATTTTTTGTCTACATTGGTGTGTCCGTTGATTCTGTATTGTTTGAATGGCAGTCAAAAGTGTTATTTTAGTATTTCGAACCGATCTTACTTTGACCGCCATGTTTGATTTTCTGCAGACGTCAGACAAATCCATATTAAAATGGGTGTGTTAGGTAATTATTTGTATATGTATTTTTTTTATAGTACGCGGTTATTATTTTATAAATATATTTATCATAATTTAATGTCAATGCCATATTTGCAAAGATTTATTTATTAAAGCAA
>JAULBS010088373.1:0-17841 GCA_032355785.1 Symmetromphalus regularis | reverse complement strand
ACTTACATAACCACCGCATCTCGCTTATTATCAATATTTTAAAAATAATAATCAATTATGCTCACGGACAAATAAATAAAAAAAAAAAAAATTCTTCCCTTGAAGGTGTGACATATATATATTTCGAGTCACGTGACGAATATTCCCCCATTAGCTGTTATTTTAAAACTTTTGAATATTTTTGTAGCTGCAAAAAACTTTTTTTACCAATCTATTTCGACCCACAAGGAGTTTCGATCTTGAAATTTTTAAAATGTGAAAACAATTGATCGACTCGACATGGAATTTCCTATACCATGGTTCAGTTAAAATGTCTTGCATGATATGATATCTAGTATAACGAATGCATGCAAGTTTCATTTGTAATCAATATTTAGGCCCCGTTTCTCATTGACGGTTCAGCCATGATCTGCAGTTTAACCCATCTTTTAACACGTGGACAGTTTAAACTAAGAATCGAGGTTGAACTGTCACCGAGAAATAGGCCCTTAAGAGAACAAAGCCCCTTAAATTCCGTGGGACTATGCCTTTAACAATAGTTTTCATTTTAAATGGGTATACGTAATAAAAGGCTGTCAGTTTTGCCAATACATTCCTTTCACTCTTCTTCATTAAAAGGTAGTTTAGAACATAACAATTTTGAAGTTGCGATATGCTATTAACACCCGATATTTTTTGATGTAGTATTTAAAATACAATTTAATTATTATTATTTTTGTTTGTTTATTTAACCATATCACTAGAGCACATTGAGTTATTAATCATCGGCTACTGGATGCCAAACATTTGGTAATTGTGACACAGTATGAGCCAGCATCTGACGGGTTTTGAACCACTGTCTTCAGCTTAAGAGTCCGATGTCTTACCGCTGAACCACTAAGGTTAACAATAAACACAGTGTAGAAACATTGGCTAGATTACTATATGTTGTATTTCTAACAATGTTTTATAAAAAAACAAAAAAACCACACATTTGTGTTATTAAAATGTTTATATTGTAACAAGCAGAATTTTATGTACAAACAACTGCATTTCTGCTAACAGTATTATATATGTATATACAGCAAACGCTCTACTACTATCAACTATTAGTATACTATTTCTAAAGAGCACCACTCTGTATACAGTATTTACATACAGGGTATATTATGCACTGACACCACACAAGGTGTAAGACTGGAAGAACAATGCAAAATTAACCTATATAAATAAAATTTAATGACCTACAGTAAAGTACAAGGGTGTCAAAAGGTTTTGAGAATGTCCCAGTTCCCAAAAGGATAGCTAATTTTTTAACTCTCTGACTCATCTTTTGACCATAGCACATGACAGGGCAGTCATCATAATCCTAGAGAGCACATATGTATTCATGGATTCTCTCTGGAGTCTCGCTCTCAAGAGTCAGAAACTTGATGACAACTCTGTACTCAGTTTTGTCCTTTTGCCGAGTTGTAGGGTGTATCTAGTGGCAGAATTCAACAGCAACACACTTGAAAGCACAATATGAACAAAATTAGCTATCCTTTCGGGAATTGAGGCAGGCTCTAAACGTTCTGACACCCCGTCACATATACATACCAGTTTACTTAAACACAGACAATATACAGATGGTAGAACATTATGGGTGTGAGGATCAGATGAGACATGGCTTATAAAACCTTAAAGTCAAGAGATATTTAACAGAATTATATGAAGTGCTGCATCAGTTGATATTTCAAAAGCACGTGCTCAGACACATGTAAAATAATGGACAAACCAAATTGGCTTAACTTATCCAAAGGGAAACAATTCATTCATACATTTCATTTTATTTATTAGTACAGGACATACGTTTTGTTAACAATCATTCCATGAAATTAGTTAGGTACTACATGTATTATGGAAATGAAATGTCAATGGGTAAGTGGCTCCTTCTACCCTCCCAGGTGGATCAGGCTCAGTTCAAGAACTTAATCCTCAGAACATTTCATAAAGCAGAAAAGAAGCAGCATGCTACCTAGATGTACAATAAAATAAAACTGTATACTCAACAAAATCTGTTTTGCAAATATTACAACACTTGCACTCTGAAGAAAACACTGATTTACCTGTACTATTTATTTACGTCAATTAAACTGATATTTAAACTACTTACAAAACCCCTGAAAATATCACAAAATGTCAACAGTACTGTATTTAGTTAGTGAGCATATCAATTCTTTATTCAGAATTCAAAATGAATTTCTGCCAAACCTTTTTGGTTGAGTATATGTTAATAACTGATGTACTGGGTCAAAGAGTATTATAAAAAAATCAAATGTCTATTCATGTCTTTGCTTGATTTCAACAGATGGAAACATCTATGAATTAGTCAAAACATTACTGACAGTAAGATGCAATGAGACAAGTTAAGAAGAGAGACTAACAAGAAAACAACAAGAGACAGAATTCAGATTTTCGAACATTTTAAAATAAAGTAATGTTGAGATGTTTATGATCATTAAGTACAAACGTAAAACCATTTGAACAGAGTTCATATTTTCAGCATGGTATACTCATTTTTTAAGTTTTGAACAGTACATGATTTGTAGTCATTTCAAGTTTTCATAATTAAATACATTCTTTCACATTCAGTTTCTGTTGAATAGTTATTAAAACCTCAATAATTGCTTGAATATTTAAAGATAATTTTCATACTGGAATTTTGCAAGATTCATCTGAAAGCCTTTAATTTCAATCTGAATTATGTGCTATTATAAAAATAATACAACTTCTATACAGTAAACAATGTCATGTACGTGATTTAGTTGCCACACAAAGCATTTAAAATTAAGAAAAATTAGTTTTTGTGTACCATACAATACAGGTTTACAATCATTAAAAGCATACAAATAAAAGTCGAACCAAATGGCACAGTTATAAAAGGCAAAATGATAAAAAGTTTGAATAAGATTATAAAATACAAGTCTAAAATAAATATTTGTAGCCAATTTTCTTATGTCAACATTAGAAAATATGTCTGTTTACTTTATAAGTAAACAGATCACAAAATTCACCAATTAAAAGTTATTCATTTTAATTCCATTTTTAATAGTTAATAAGGCTAATGAAAAGAACCTGGTTAAAATATGAAAATATGTATGTTATATGAAATTAAAAATGTGGTTTGTATGTATGTTAGGGAATAAATAAACTTGTAATAACAGTATTGTTATAATATACATTATTTACAAAGCATTAGGAAAACAAGAAATATTTTCCTAAAATGCTGTTTCTTTACTGCATGTACTGTATTTATAAGTAGTTTCGCCATAAAGAAAATGTTGAAAAGAATACTTTGTTACAAAACAAATCATTTACAATTAAATGTTTCATTGTAACCCATTCCAATTATTCTGTTTATCTTTTAAGTTCATCCACATTAAAAAGAAAGAAATTAATAATTAAAAAAAAAAGATAAAAATCCACTGATTTAACCAACACCCAAGTTTTGTTGATCAAGCACCTATAATTACTGATTAAGTTGGACAAACACTAAAACTTAATGTAAAAATAAACACCAAGCTGACCTCACTGTCACCATTATAAAAAATAAAACATTTTTTTCCTTTTTACATCCATTGAGATAAGATAGAAATTCTAAATGTCAGTTTGTTAAATCATAAGTTAAAATGGGTGGAAAATCTCAATTTTAGATAACCACATTTCATTCTACAACAAAATAGTGAGTTTTTCCAAATCATGACATCTAAAAATAATTACAACCAACAAGTAGCCAACACTTAAATCGAACATGTCCTACTAGCATAAATGAAAATGCCAAGCTTTTAGCAGTGACCACACAAACATTAAGCCAACAAAAAGAAACTCACATAAATATCAGAAATTACCCTGAATAAATATTTTGAATACTGAAGACTTTCAAATTAAACCAGAGACTATCCTTACATATATTTTTAATTTTAATTAATGCAAGATGCAACTTTAAGTCTCAACTCCAACTGGATTGATCTTGTATTGTATTAAATTCAACTTTTTAAGTTTAAGTCTGATTCGAGATGATTGAATCAATTCAACTTTGTTTTTTTGCTATGATAAGTTTAAATGAGATATTCCACTGACTACCCGTCATATTTTATCAATGTTTTGTTGTAAATACATACCAGGCATAAAATACATTCAAACTGTCATTAAATGACACATTTTATAAAGAGTTAGTTACCTGCAACATACACTAAAATAATTTTATTTATCATGTCCGTATTACTTCATGTTTTAACTTTTCCATTTAATAAATTCAGTGCATGGAAGCCATTTTTGAGTTTGTCCATTTTAAACAACTTTGTTAAGGGTTAAAAAATATGAAATAAAAATGTCTTCCCAAAAAAATGAATAGTTTCATTGTAAAATGATGTATATCTACACGGTCAACAAAATGCTTAAATTAATTTTTATTTGCTTTAATAACAAATTACAATTAAAATAAAACTGATAAACAAATCATAAAATATGTAGTCTATGACATACTGGTATTAAAAAAATAAGAAAGCATTTTATAAATTGAACATCATTCAGAAACATGAAAATATTTGTGACCTTTCTACTCTTCCTAGGCCAGAGAGCGTGCCCATGGAAAAAATAATGCTTTTGAACTTCTTAAAGTTATTAAGGAAAAACAGCATTTATTTTATTTCTTCATTTGAAATATATCTCGGTGGACCCAGTTTTAGACTCAACTCACAGTTCAAGCTCTGCTTTTAACAGCAAAACCAAGAGTTCGAACAGTGAATCAAGGCACAAGTGTCAATGACAAATTGGGGCAATGTTTTATAAACATGGACCCAGGGCTCTATAACTCACAGCAAATATAAAACGCTTATGGTAGATATAGTAATACTAATTTACTATTGTTATATCTATTGTAAGTCTTGCATTTGCTTTGAGTTAAGAGCACAGAACTACAAATATATGTAGACATACATACAAGTTAGTACATTATGCAATTAAATCTAGTTTGTATGTCAAAATAATCTCTCAATGTTTTTGAGCTAATAGAAAACATCACAGGTTTACATTTATCACCCTCACCATCTTTCTCTTTACAATGCTTACCACACAATGTATATCAAACTATAAATGATTCTAAAACACACCTCATGTAAAACAAATAATTGTATCTATTAAATAGTCAATATAACAAAAAATAGGTGGGTTTCTAAATTCAACAAGTGAAATATCTATGTTACAGTCTAGACTACTAAGCGATTTTATTGCATTTCAGATATTAATTTAATAAAGAGCATAGGAAATCAAATACAGAAATATATAAAAGGAAATGCATGTACCAGCACTGGAATATGGTAATGCATTTTCCAGTCATTGTAATATTTATAACTGCAAACTCTATATGCTGTAATATTAGGACTGGCAGTTACAGCAGTTACAAAGCAAGTTGACTGTATAATGGAGGCAACACGGATTTAATAAAACAATAAAGTTACTAAATGGCAGTAACTGATATTAGTCATGTCTCGTGAAACCAGCGTGGACAGATCACTCAGATATCAGAAATGAGACTAGTTAAGATTTTATTTGGTTCAGTATATACATGTACAGGTATTTATTACCCATATGGCTGAGGATATCTTGGTTCGTATCAAAGTGTTACATCCTACCACTATGTCATATCGGGACATAACACCTTGACATCACACGTCATATTATTTAGCATACTAGTTTGTTTCCCAAAAAGGCAAATGATTGGTTTAATTTGTATTGTTGTTCATTTTCAAATTCAACTTAAAATTGATAATGGGTAATAAATAGGATATTAAACTCGCTTCCATTTCGCATCATGTTTAAGTTCCTCATGAAATAATTTTCATTGTCACTCACTAAAGTTCATGACAAATGAAAATTATTTCACCTGGGACATAAACATGATATGAAATGGAAACTTGTTTAATATCTTATAATTCTCTAACAGCAAATTTTGTTATGATAACAAAATGGATGGAAACCCAAGTTATCTGTTTTAAAGAAGGCTGACTGGAGTTTGTCTTATCCATACAGTTCAAACCAAAATTTTTTTATATACACTCCAGTTCAGACTAGTTAGAACAGTACTGTAAGAACTGAACATTTCTGTAAGGCAGAAATGAGTAAAGACAAAAACATTTTAGGTAACTCATTTCATTCTGTTTAACCTATTTACAAATTATGCCATAACGTTAAAATAAAATTGACTGCTTGTAAATGTCCTAATTTCAGTGCCACAGAAAAATCATTATGTCCAATTTTAAAAGGCCTGTAGTTTACTAAAACCTCTTTCAGAATATTATTATAAATAAATAATTAGTAGCCAGTGTTTCTAGGTAACAGTTATTATTATTATTAATGTTATAAGAAATATTACTTGTACATTATTACACAAATGATGGTACATGTTTTAATATAAAATGTTACGTTATTATTAAGTTATGGGCACCAGGCATAAATGTATATCATAAATATCAACACCAGAATGTTGTACGAACAGAAACAGATATTACTTCTGTTGTTTAGGATTATATTTAATAATACATAATCTATAAACAAATAAAATCTATCCGATACATAATAAGTTTGTATAAAAAACAAGTTCTGGGTCATCCATAAAGAATGTTGAACTATTTTGGATATTTTTCAGACCTACCTGCTCCCTCATACTCCCTAATACCATAATATAGCATTTTGACATGTTTGTCCAATCCCCTTAAGTGTGTCATACTTCATGAATGACCCCATTACACCATGGGATGAGCCATTTAATAAATCACTTAAAGTGTAAAAACAATTATTACAATACTACATCAAAAACATTCACTAAAACATAATTACAAATAAAATATATAAAAAACATTCTGTTTAAACATAATTTTAAAAGAAATCATACAAAAATCATTCACTTAAAAATAATTAAAATGTATAAACTATTACACTGTCATGGTTTTACAATGGTACAGACCTCCATTTCATAGAGAACAGAAGATAATACATTATAATGTAAATACATAGTTCAAGCCTTACTTCAACAGTGACACTGATAAACTATGTGAAAAGCACCACCAATGCCTATAATACTGAATTTGTCAGTTTAACATTGACAAAACACTAGAAACACAAAGTTTACAAAGCTCTTTTTTAAACTTATTAATGTGACAAATGCAATCAAAACAAAAAAAGATTTATTAATCAATTGGTTTTGGAAGATAAAAAAGAAAAAAAATCTGTCAATATTTATTAAATACACGGATAAGAAAATGTGTGATGCTAATGGAGAAGATGAAACTCGCTGAGAATTAATTTGAAAAATGCATCAGTAAGAAATTCTGGTCAAACTGAGCATTAAATAACACATTTAAAAACCTATCCAAAAGCTACTGAAACATGAATGAGGTCACTGATAAAATGGATGATTTTTGTTTGTTTGTTTAAAAATGTTACTAGAGCACATTGATTTATTAACCATTGGTTATTGTATGTCAAACATTTTGTAATTTTAACAAGTAGTCAAGAGTGAGCCAGCCTCCAATGGGTTTTGAACCACTTGGCTCAGGATAAATGAAGCTCACCAAATTAAGAAGAATGAACAAAAAATGACAAACTGACATGCGACAATTATTCTGAAATATGTCGGAACAAATCTGTAACTATGATGTGTGGACAGATTTGACAAACAAATTGTAACAACATGTGAAATCTGACAATTAAGGTGAGGCATAATCATACCGGTGAATATTCATCAAATTTGATATAAGTTAGTAGATATTATTATTAGTCTGTCTATCTTGAAACCCTCTGACAGTTATCTCCACTTTCTCATATCTGTAGATCCTTTGATAGTTATCTCCCCTTTCTCATATCTGTAGTAAATATAGTGCTCACATTGTTTTATCTTATACGTAAAATCTGTTATATTAGAACACTAATTACATGACAGAAAATACATACATTCACTGCTAATAATCTTACAGCATAGCTAAAACCATGTGCAGTTCTGAACTGATGGTCATGAATGACATCTTTGAATGTGCAAGTTGCAGTTTCACCAAATGTAAACTTAGTACCTCATAACCATCTATGACTTGCTGTACAAATCGAGTGTTTGACTATTTTCTATGGTAATTAAAGAATTCATAACATTCAATTCTTCTATACTTTTTCACAAGAAAAATGCTGGTTTTGAAAATAAAGTATTGTTATTAAAATCCTCTATTACATAAAGGTTAAATTACTTTTCACAAAGATCATCTCCTGAATTTAAAATGAGTTTAAAAATGTAGCATAGAACATTGTTAAGATAAGGACAGGCAAACATGTCAGAGACCAGAAGTAACGTGTATTGTAAGTTGTTGAAATGAGCAACAGACTGGTTCGTTAAAATGATTCTCAGCACGTTCAGTGCATCAATATTAGTAGCACAGAATACATGCAATAATTTAGTAATTACATCAATTATACACAAATAAAACTGCGTAAAAATAAACACTTCACGTTGCATCCCATTTGCACAACATATATCATGTAAGTTCAACAAGAGCATTTTAACAATGTACACCTACAGTTAGTATAAAAATATTAGGCCATTTTCATCTGACCATCTTTCCATTTTTTTGTATTACTAAGAGCCTGAGTTTTGACAAAGTCAATTTCGCGGTATTCTGTTGGTGTTGAGTGTGAGATGTGTCCAGTGGTGGGTAGCTTGGCCATGGGTTCCTGTGTGTATTCATCAAGAGCTAGGTCCAGGTACTTCAATTCTTTGTCTTCACCACTAGATGGAGGAGGTGGAACAGTTCTCATTGGTTTTGGTATCTGAAATTATAAACATACAAATAAATATAAAGTCAAAAGGAATTGTCGTCAGTTGTTTTGTTAATCCAAAAGAATAAAACATACAACTAAATAAAATTCCACAAGAACTGTTTTTGTTTTTAAGATTTGAAGATTTCAGAAATGGACACCAATAGAGGTGGGGTTTTTTCTCAGTTGTGTGTATTAATTTGTCTTAAAGTACCCATCCTGTGAATGAACAAGTACATGGAAGAACTGTTTGACTGATGTAGCTATTAGATGCAAAACATATGCTGTCACTACTGAAGGATGAGAAAGAAGCAGAACGTTGATCACCACTTACATGCACACCACTGGAACCATCCTCTTCCTCTTCATCCGAACTGGAAATTGTATCATGATTAGATGGTAACTGTAATGGGGATTTCACAGCAGAAACTGGAATGGGAGGTCTAATACTGAAAATAAAGTTATAAATACAGAACACTACATGGCACATCAAGATATCAGCACACCATCAAGCCATTATCTTAGTGGACAACTGCAACATAAAAGCAGTTATTAATTAATTAATTATTATTATTATTATATTTGTTTTATGGAGGAAGCCAAAGCTGAAGTAAAATTTCCCTGTCATTATAAATCAACTTTTTACCACCACTAACAAAAAATAAAATCTATTAGTGAAGCCTAATAGCCTTTGGATAGCCTTTAAATTTGTAAAACGTTTAAATACAACTGTTGCTTTTTGTTAAACAAAAGGGAGCATGACTTACTCTTTAGGAAACTATTGTTCAAAATCTGAGTTAGCGCTAACAATGAGTTAAGTGCCTAACCATGAGTTTAATTTGTTGCTCAAAGGTTGGTTAGCACAAACTGTGGGTTAAATAAGCCCTTCAAGTGGGTTAAAGCCAAAGAAGCTTTACACTTTCAGTTTTGCCTTCCTCCATACCTTTTTTTTTAATAATAATAAATAAATAAAAATGTTTAAAAAATATAATTTATTTTATGTTAAAATACCTTGTACTCTTTATGTGATTTCTGTCATCATGTCTCTTGAAACTCTTGGTTCGCTGTGAACTCCAGATTTGGTTTAGGTACGTGTCTACTTCTGAAAACAAACATTACAGCGTATAACTAATCAAAATCAAAGAAAGAAGGCAAACATTGTATTTGCTTAAGAAACAAAGCATACAAGAGTTGTGACATGGAAAAATGAACAAATTATTTGGCACGTCCAATACAGCTGGCAAACAGTTCATACTTTAACATTAAATAGAAAAATCAGTTTATAATTCTACAATAACTCATACATATTACACACATCATATGATCATACTAAATGCAAAACAAAATAATATTTAACTTTTAAAAAGTATAGCTAGCTAAATGTAAATAAATACTTGGTTTATTAAATAGTTGTAATGCAGTTTCATACTTGAAAGAATTTCTCAAAAAATAAAAAAGATATTGTTTAAGAGTAATATAGCAAAATGAGATAAACTCTTCATAACATCTTATTTCTATCTATTCTTCAACAAATAAAAAACTAAATTAAAAACCTTTACCTACATGTATGTACCTGAAGAGTTTCAATAAAACTTTTAATATCATGTTACATGTATATATTAACATGATATAAAAAAAATCAGTAAAACAAGACAGAACAATTTGTATTGGCAGGTGACAGCATGCCATGTTAAAAATATTGGTTGACATCACAACAGGGTTAACAAAAAGGCAATTAGTGCCCACCAATTTTGTTATGATTGAATACATTCCTTATAATATTATACTGTATATATTTTCTGCAAAACATTATCAATCCAGTGTAAACAAAGATCAAATATGTGTCAGAATCCTGATAGTAGCAGACCCTGCCTTTTATCAGGAACTTTAAAAAAAAACCAAAAAACACAAAAACAATTAAATGATTGTATTTAATATGTACATGTACTGTAGCATTTATATGATCCATTGGATCCACTATACCAGTACTTTGTGTCATGTCAAGACTAAATTTGCAGTAAGAGTGTAAAATGAGCTCACAAAGGTGATGCAAATATCACTGGGATATTACAACACAGCTTGGTTTTTCTAATCACAATGGTAAAACAACCCCTGCAATTAAGAAAATGTGGAGAAACAGTGTCTATGGCATTTCCATGGCAACTTTAGTATAAAGTATATATATATATATATATAATAAGAAGAAAAAATACACCTTGAAAAGAAAAGTGATGCAGAGAATGAAAAACTGCAGCAATCTCCATAGCACTGCCAGTTGCCATGGACAATTTCAGGGGTTGCTGGTAACACTTATAAATTAAGTACAACACAGCACACTGTGTACAAATACATGTAGTACTGTAAGATTAAACTAGTATATTAATTTCATTCAACATCTAGCCAAATTCTAACATAAATAAAAACATAACAGAAGGACACAATACAATTAACTGGACGTGACACCAGTACTGTAAAGAAAATACACACACAAGGCTCAGTAATGTTTGTGGATTTCAGTTAAAACATTAAATCATGCTGTTTGTATCTACACTTCCAGATACATTATATGGTGGATAAAGTGAACAACTGGTCACTACATGAATGCATTAAGGATTTGGACAATTTGCAGAAGCTTAACACATCAAGATGCACATACCACAGCAATATGTCATGCTAAACAACAGAACATACAAACCTGCCATTGAATACGGTAACTTGTGAAAAAATCCTGTCAAATTAAAATACATTATTTTCTGTAACTGATCATGAGTCATTTGGTGGATAAAACTGTATTGAATAATAATTTCAGTATAAAAATACCTTTTAGTGGAATACAGTGAACTGTATTCCTAAACTGGTATACCATACATTTTATAGATATTCTAAGGGACCATTTAACAATAATATAACCGAAACATTTCAGTTAAAAAAATACTTACATTACAAAAAGGTCACACAGCTCAATATTTTTCATTAGATACTCTTATTCTATCAACTCGAAATCTTTACAACAACTATTCTAGAAGAGCCTACTAACCTGGATTGGCAGCAGTGATGGCTCTTGGACTTGTTGATGGAGGTCTTGTTGCCTTACACGCTGATGGTGACATTCCATCCTGGTGTTTCATGTCTGTATATGTAGAATCAATTCTAGGTCCAAACTCAGAGCCTGGTGGCAATCTCAGAACTGACATGTCTGTGTACACTTCCTCCATTTCTCCCTCCATTGGAATATACCCTGGCTGACGTACCTCCATTACGCCTGATGCTGCATTAATGTAGGGATGAATATTGGCAGGGCTACAGGGCTTTGGTGCAGGAGCTACTGAACTCAGGTCTAAACCTTTGGAAATCTCTGTGTTCGATTTGGGGATATCATAGCTATCCAACTGCAAAGGTTTTTCTGAAGATTTTGGAGGAGCAGGCACAGCTGAAAGATCCATAGTATCAAACATTTTGCTTCCTGTTGGGATATTCTGATAAGCAGACTGAACATGTGGTCTTGGAGGCCGCTGAGGTGGAAGCACATGACTCTGGTCTGTGGGATGGTTTGGCAACGTATCATACATTGACTGAGAAGGAATTGTTTGATGTCTATAGGAATCAATAGTTCTGTCACTAGCACTAGATCTGAGCACATTTGGGCTTCCTCTTGGTGCACAAACTGGTGGGGTATCATAAGCCTGTTGTGGAGGGGTTGAGTGGGGTTGTGGAGGTGCATTCACAGATTTTTGATAACGGTTTTGGGGTTGGGGTGGAGTGTCATATGTTGCTTGGAGGTGTGTAGTAGAATTGTAGGGTGGAGGAACTTGTGATGGTGGGATGTCATAAGGCTGCTGAACATTAGGTGGAGTATCATATGCTTGCTGGTTTGATGCTTTCTGGCCATCAGGATGACCACATCGAGGTGGTGTGTCATATGCTTGTGTAGTAGTGGCAGGAACATGGGTAGGTCTATCAAGAGGGTCATTATGTGGAGGTACATCATAACTGCTGTCAGTAATGTCAAGTGTTCTTGTAGGGGGAACTTGATACAGATCATCATGAGAAACAGTACTGTTTTTAGCTGGAGGAAAATCATAGGTGAACACACTCTCATGACTAGTCTCATCATCTGGCTTCCCTTGAATGTGTCCAGTCTTTACAGGAGGCGGTGGAGCCATTTCCTCAGGAACACTGTCAATACTGTCACATCGCTCAAAAGATGGTGGAGATGCTTTCTTCTTCTGTGAGCCAGAATTAGACTCCCAAACAGGGATGTATGATGGTGATGAAGGTCTGTTTGGTGTTTTTGGTGACTGGACTACTCGTTTAGGTATTGACTGAGATTTGTTTATGGATACTGGCTGTATGGTGGTGATATGCTGTGATGGGGCTGAAGTCTGCAGGTTTCCATTTGGAGTATCATTTCGTGGCACTGAACCTACTGTATCAATGGCAGGAACATTTTTCTTGGGTTCAGGTATGTCAGTAGCTGGAAATAAAGAATAACAATAAACAAATGCCCATCCAAGCAGTAAGTAATCGAATTCAATAAATATGTTTCTTAGAAGGTCCCAGTGTTTCTTTTAGTTGACCAGCACATTTTCCAGTGGGCTATTATTATTTTTTCAAATGTAACTGATCACCATGTTTTTCTTGTTAGTCACATTTATATAGAATATTAGTGCCTATTACACCACATTCAGTCTTACAATTTTAAGTAAATACTGACAATAAATGTTATACAATGAATAGGCTAATTGTATAAATGTTCATGAAATGTTTAGGCCAAACTGACATAAAAAATTAAGAAATGTAATGAATATACTTAACGTTGACTCTGTCTGAACCAAATCATTGTATAAAGAAAACAAAATGTGCCATTTTAAAAAGGACAAATATTAAATTTCTTAACAGCAGCATTCATTTTGTTATAATAGAATATTCACGTACCTGCACCCAACCCCTGCAATTAAGAGAATGTCCACGTCAAAATAAATCCTGTGGAGAAATAGTGTCACAGCATTTTCCACAACAATTTTAGCATAAAGTATACTTTATTTTTAATAATAAGAAAAAAAAAACACCTAGAATTTATTTTTTATTATTCCATGGCAAAAAAATTGCTGCTGAGAATGAAAAACTATGGCGGTCTCCATGGCATTGCTGATTGCGATCAGGTGTTGTGTATTTAATTTTGGTATCAGATGATATAAATTCTCCAGACTTTGTTACATTCATAACAGAATATTTGAAATAAAAGCAAGTGTGACACTAGCTGACAGGCAACTGTATAATATTGATCCTATTTACATGTAATGCTGGATTTATCAATGGTAATATTAAGTAAAGTACACTACAATTAAACATTTATATAGATGGGTACATTTCTGGGTCCAGTGAGACTAAATACACTATAGTCTGTAGTACATAACATGTACATGTCATTCATTTTGTTGATTACAACTAGATTATTATATTGTTCATTAGCTCTTATCCTCATTATGAAATGCTTTTGACTCTGTGGTTATATTTCTCTTAATTCACACTGCTAGGTGTCATTAGAAGTGCAATTTTTGAGTAGATTCCCTTTTGAAGTGATTGCTCTCTTAAAAAATAACCATGAAAGTGTTTTATAAGAATCCTAAAATAAGAATCACATTTATTTTAATAGGTTAGTGATTTAATAAAATCAGTTATGTGGAAAAAACATTAAACAAGATACTTGTACAAGGCACAGAATTTGTCTAGAATTATAAACACATTTATAAGGATTCAAATATCAATCTGGTCTACGCAGTTCTAACACATTAAACCAAACAACACAAGACAGACAAACGTCAGGATACACGTAATAATAATCACAAGGAACAGCAATAAATTAAAAAGTGTGACTTAGATAAACTTTGTGAATTTCAAGATATACATATAGATTAACCAACAAGAATATCAGCCCTCACAATTTGCGATGACAATCACTAGTCATTGCAGAAAGCTGTTGCAAAATTGATCTGCAATGGCATTTTTATCATTATCAGGTATTTACTTTGTTATTATTTGAATAAAAATGCCATCACAAAATGAGCTGATTTTCGAAGGCTGGAATATCACTGACAAATTACTGAAATTAATGTCAATTCATATCCATTAACCAATTACAATTAAGATAATTCAGATATCAACAAAAAGAACAGTTGTGACATTTCAACAATTAATGTTAACAAAATCCAGATCTACAATATTATTTGGAAATGTTTGGACACAACTTACACTATAGTATTGATATACAAACCTGCTTAAATGGCTGTCTTTATTCTGTGAACATCAGTGTATCAATGAGTTAACATGTAATTCAATGAGTGTGTGGGTGGGTAGATGAGTGAGTGAGTGAGTGAGTGAGTGAGTGAGTGAGTGAGTGAGTGAGGTAGTAAGCGAGTGAGTGAGGTAGCTAGTGATTGAGTCAGTGAGTAAGTGAGTGAGTGTGAGGAGCAATAGATAATATCAGTTAACACAAACATCACATGACTCTGTATACTATTTGCCAATCTTAAACATATCCATGAATATGATGCTGTAATCAACTGAGGATGTAGAGAGCATGAAGTCATCAATACTCACGATGATCCTCTTGTTTGAGCTCACAAACACTGCACAGATTTCTAACCCACGCTGTCATTTCTTCTTCAGAGTCTGCTGACAGGAAGTAAGTTCGATCCTTGCCGCGACAGATCGTCTTGATGGCAAGAAGATATGGAAACTGTTCTGAATCAAGTGACTCGATAATCTGTTCACATTGTTCGAGGTCTATGGTTCCTTTCTTCTTGGTGCAGACCTCATCATTGTAGTAGTTCAGCTCATACTGGCCAGGAAGACTGCCAGACGGCTTGAAGAGGACGAAGAAACGCCGCTTCCATTTCTGAAAAGAAACAAATTGAACCAAACTAATTAATCTTTTGCCGAAATCCCAGTATGTTGTAAACTATTTGTCTGTTTGGTGAATGTGTTGCAAGGTATGGTTAACTGCAAAAAATCACAAGCTATTAACACAAAGTTGCCAGTCAACATCTGTTATTTTCTACACTTCGTTGCCAATGTGATAAAAACAACTAATAGTGCTAAGACAAATTCCATACAATTAAATTCCTCATCTTCTTTAGTCTGGTATGCTGTAACCTGACCAGTTCATGGAAATTGCTTTAATTCACTTTTTTATATCAATATTACAAAACAAACTCTAAAAATCTCTCACAAATTAATTTGACAAAAAAAAATAAAAAAAAATAAAAAGAAGCAATGAGATAAATAATTACAGATTTAATTATAACCCAATGAAACAAGTTAACATCGATATAAATAAAATCATTGCTGTTAGGAAAATAACACCTACATGTACATGTAAAGAATTCACAACTGTAGAGTTTACATGGTTGTATCAAGTACATAAAACATTAAGTTAAAACCTTATAATTTTAGGATCACAAATTTATGTCTTATATTCTGTGACTTTTTGTGAATTGAGAAAAAAAAAATTAACTTCTAGCTGAAATCAATTAGTATTTCACCTTTTCTAAAACAAACAAAAATTTCACTACACTAACAGTAATATGCACTAGTACATATAATAAGTAGTGAGTCTTAGAGGTCCAGTGGTAGCAGGTTGGACTCTCAAGCTGAAGACTGTGGTTCATAACCCATTGGAGGCTGGCTCAGACTTTAGGTCATGATAAATTAATTTTGTGTTTTGGGTTCCGACAAAGTTTAAAATTCAATGAAGGAGGCAGGAAAACACAACACTGGGTTTCTTTTTAACACAAGCTTAAATATCATGAAATTGTACCCAAGAGAGTATGTATAGGAGTTAGATTTTGTTTGTTCCTTTGTTGTATTGAAGTCTGAGGACATCACCTGTTTTGTAAAAAATAGCTGTTCCACAAACTGTTACACCTAGTGTAATAGCAGTGACATGAAAACTTCAACGCATTGTTTAAATTATCCAAGTAATTTACTTCTAAATTCGTTGAAGTATAAAATGTAAACAATTTTGATGCGATTATAGAATTTCTAGTTTTTTAAAAATAATTCAAGCAAAATATAATTTGCACAAACAATTTGACATGACCATTACAGAAAATCAATGCAAGCAGACGATCTAAAAAACAAAATTAATTTATGAGGACCAAATGTTTGACATCGAATAGTCGACAATTAATAGACCAATATGTTCTAGCGGTGTCATTAAACAAAACATGTAATAAGTATAAATTGAATACAGTTATATAACACTGCTACTGACACAGCTAATAAAAATCTGTTAGTCATGTTTGGTTTGATTCATTAACATAAGTAGTATACATGTATGTACAAGTGAAACTGTTGACAAGGAAGTTGCAGGTTGTAACATATCAAACTGCTTTGTGTCTCTGATGCATATTCAAGTGATGACAAACACAAACAAAGCAAATTCTAAGAAAACAAGTTACTCAGCATACCGGATAGACCTAACAGGATACTTGCAAACACTTTGATAAATTGCATGTTACATGTACAAAAATGTAGTTAGGCTTAAACAAACAAAAAACAATGTCACCCTGGGCACCAGAATAATCAGTACTTATCTTATTATTCCAATTTTTTTTTTTTAGTATATGGAATTGATAGATCATAACCTCCCCCCCCACCCCCCAAAATAAAATACAAAAAACATTTAAAAAAATACAAAACAATATCCTACTTACAGTATTTCTGTGAATATTTTCTTAGAAACACATCTTCATTTTTCTAAGCTCATGCACTATTATATTAAAATATTTTTAACACATGTCTGTTTGGGTCTAATTTTACAGAATATAAGAAAATATAAAGAATTTATTATTTATTTAGATTGAATTCATATTTTAATTTACAGGTATTTCACATTCAATTTTAACTGTAATTATGTAAATCACATATATTAATACATATGACAATAACATGTTATGAATATTACCACAGCAAACTGTTAAAACTAATTATATATATATATATGCATTAATTACTTCC